>PVIA01014657.1:0-26055 GCA_004024845.1 Tonatia bakeri | reverse complement strand
GCTGGGCCCAGTGCTCCAGACAGTCAGAAACACATTTCAGATGCTATTTTTCTGCCGGCTCTCATTTGGGATAATTTTTCCATCTGTGCTTAAGGAAATTTTCCAGGAAATTGGCAGATGGAGCAAACACCAAATGCCAGATTATGGTGCTTCTATCTAATTGAGGCCATCAACCAACTGGGTCATGAATTGATGCACAGAGTGGTTATTGTTTTGTATGCATTCATTTTTCTGTTTCCTCCTGTTGGTCAATAGAGTTCTTTTGATTGTTTTAATTGAATGGTCAATATTTTATACTGGGAAGGATATGCACTATTGTTTCTTAGACGTACTCATTTTTAGTTTTCTTTTTTATTTTAATTTTTGGCTCTTGATTGAAATGTTTAGGGGTAAACATGCCAGTCTTATTATTTTAAAAATAATTGATTTTAGAGAGAGAAAGGAGGTGGGGGGAAAGAGAGAGAAAGAGAGAAACTGATTTTGTCGTCCCACTTATTTCTGCATTTGTTGGTCAGTTCTGGTATGTGCCCTGACTGGGGATTGAACCCGCAACCTTGGCATATAGGGACGATGCTCTAACCAACTGAGCTACCTGGTCAGGGCCAGCATTATTGTTGACTATTTCCTTTTTCATATCTTAGCCAGTTGCTGAGGATGGAGAAAGTCCCCCTGCCCTTTTCTCTTAGTTTTTTCTGGCTGGTAAGATTATTAAAGTGACATAAAGCAGATTAACAGGAAAAAAAAAAACAAGTTGCAATACATGCACATGGCAGAGAATTCACATGGGCATAAACATTGCAAAGACAGTGAGGCTACATGAGACGTGTGTGTCATTCTGGACCAAGGGGCGGAGAGCAGGGGTCGAGGACCCCAAAGGGAAGCGAGGCAAATCTGCAAGGGGGTGAAACAAGTTAATGCTTAGTCAGCAGATGTTTGCCGGACGGCCTTGAAACAATAGGGCCCAGGGAGGACTTCCGTCTTGCGGGCTCGCTGGGCTCCTCCCAGTCTGCCGTCCCCAGTCCAGACGGAACCAGTGTCGTCTCACGGCACCTGTCTGCCTTCCCAGAGCAGGCCCTCTCTCTTGAATCTTCTAGGCAGTGAAGGGAAGGCTGACATTCTTCCTGAGCCTTCTGGGCTTGAAATAATGCTTGAAATAATGTGTGTGCCAGTGTGGCACATTTTAGGGAGACCTTCTGCACCCCCGACCCCCACTAGGGAGTCTGATGCTAATATTCTTAGACCACCTATTTTACTTATCCAATCCAAACCCAAACCGCAAAGCCTCAGAGTCCCCGACGTCGGAGACTGTAACCTCCAGGAGAGTGTGGCACTGTGGCTGCGGAGGCGACCCTCAGAATGCCTCTGCATCTCCTTGGGGCTCCAGGAAGCTGCATGGTGAACTTTATATGCTTACCTTTTCTTATTTTATTTCTAACCATCTAGTTCTTAAAAAGTAAAAGCAAAGGAACAGTAAGAAAAAAACCCCCATGAGGGTGAGGAAGTGGAGTGAGGAGGAAAGGGAGGAAATGTTTGAAAAGCAGGAGAAAACACCTATATTTGCTGCCTCGGGGGTGTATTGCCCTGAGAATTTTATGAGCAATTTCAAGAGCAGAACTTAGCCAGTTGCCACTCATAACCAGAATTCAAAGGGAAAATGTGATGCATATGATTTCTCCAGATATTGTTTTTTGAAGCCGTGGGTACTGTTACTTCAAAGTGGAGCTAGCTTATGCAAATTGGAAAGTGGGCACCCTTTCTGATTTAAACTGAATCTATGCTTTGTTTTTCAGAGACCCGAGGTTGTCCTTAATATATTCCCATACCTCCTTAAAGGTTTCGAGCCTCAAATACCTTAACATTTATATAAACCTTCATTGTCTAATACCACAGTACTAGCTCCTAGCCACATGTAGCTCCTTAAATTAGTTAAAATTAAAAAATGTATTTCCTCGGTCATGACAGCCACATTTCAAGTGCTTAAAAGCCACATGTGGCTGGTGACCAGCATAGTGGACAATGAAGGCACAGGTCACTCCTGTCATCATAGAAAGTTCTGTTGGGTGGCATTGGGTACATAGTAGGTGCTCAACAATGCTGCTTCATTGCCCTTCCCTTCCCCACTTTTTCCTCAAGGGCACGGTTCACAGAGACTGTAGCAGGGTAATACTTCTCTTGAATTAACTAACTGGGCTTACATCTCACCCTCCAAGGTTCACTTTCAACAAAGCCACCTGGGTTTATTGCTCTACCTTTGCGACCTCCTGGCGAGTTTACAATTGCAGGCCGGGATAAGGAGCAGCTTGCCTGCCCCGTAGCAAGCCGAAAAGGAGGTTTGGGGAGAAGGTAGGGCTTCCGGGCTGCCCCTCGGAGTCGTCGTCTGTAAGTTCATAAACAATTTAGCATAGTGTCAGATTCACTCACTCTGCAGCTGCAAAGTAAATGCATTTTCTTTCTTTTGCTATAACTGATGTGGTCTTCCTGGTAATTGCAACTTACAATGTAGCAGGATAAAAAAAAAGATAATTAACTTTTACTTTTGGGTGGTTTTAGATCTAGCCTCAAGCAATCACTGAAGCAGCCCTTTGGATAGTTTTCAGTCTCTCTTTGGAATAATTGCTCACTCAGTCAAATTTCCACTTGCACGTCTCCTTTGAAGGCAAGTCGAGTGCAAATAGGTGGCGCCTGGGTGCATTTGCAGGCGGGGTGTGGTTTATGTGAGCTCGGGGTGGCACGTTTCCCCGGGCCTTTGATTTTCTGGATGGGGCCGTGGATGTCCTAGCAGTTCAATGAGAGCTCAGGCGGGGACAGAGCCGGGACCCATACCTGGATTTCGACATCCATTTCGTTGGATGCTCTAATGTCGTTTGCTGTTGTATCCGTCCCCTTACTCCAGTGCCTTCTGTGTGGCATCGTGACCATGTAGGTGTCCACATGCTGTGCAATTAATTATTAGTACACTGAGCATGAAAGTATTGTGGTGGGCCTTTCTCCAGACTCAATACCTGCCTGCCAAAGGACGGACATTCCTGTGCTGAAGTATGAACTTAAACTCCTGAACTCTTCACCCCAGAGAGTCACGTGACGTCTGACCCTTTTTGAAGCCAAGGGGTAAACCCAGTCGCTCCACTCAGTCCTGAGGTCAATAGGACAGACCCTTCCTGCATGCCACCCGACCTGAAGGGCAGGCGTGACTCAGGGCTGGTGGATCCCCAAGGGGCTTTCCCAGCTCAGGGCCCAGCAGACGGGAGGCAGCTTCAAAGCGGGGCTTGCCCTGTGGAGCAGCAGAGTCTGGAGTGGGGCGGCCGCCAAGTCCGCCGCCTGAGTGTTCATTTCTCTTGGCTTGTGTCCAATCGACAGAAAAAAACAAATAGCAAACAACAACAAAAAAACAGGTTTGAGTGAGTAATGGGTCACTCCCGCCCTTGGAGTTTGTCAGCAGCCAGGGAGCCATCTGGTCTGGGGGCTCTGGGGGGCCAGGGTTCTCAGGGGTGGGTGTGTTTTCGAGGCCACTTGGTGACCCTGAGCATGGCTGCTTGATGGGGTCCATTCTGGAACAGGTCTAGGGGCATGGTGTCAACCAGGCCCGTAAGGAATGGTTCAGATCACTTAATTACTATTCAGCGGCAGTGTGGCGGGCTGACTGTCTCCCCTGGCAAAAATGAGCAGGAATTTGAGATGGCTGAAGAGGCCAGGAGGCCGTTATTAACTTCTCTCCCGATGGCAGCAGCTGCAGCCACAGCTGCCGCAGAGGCCACAGGGCTCAGGAAATGCCGGGCGGCATGCGGGGAGGGTGCCTGGGAAGGGGCCCCACGCAGAAATGTCCAGACTCTCCGAGGTCATGATGTTCCATTGCTGCGACCTAGGCAAGTGCTTGGCTGTGTCACCTTTGCTGCCCACAACCTGCTCCAGCATTAACGCACAGCAGCCCGTTTTCTCCTGTGCTCCCTCCTGTGCACATGGAAACTTAGCTTCCTAAAACATATGCGGTTTTATAGGTATCCCCACATGGCTGAGGCAGGGTGAGGAAAATGTAAGATTGGGTTTTCAGCATGTTACGATGCTGTACTCGCCCTCGTGCCGAGACCGTGAGGCCTGGTGATGTGCTCTACTGGGAGAGTGGGAGAAAGGAGCTTCCCGTGATGACTCTGGAGAGAGAGAATCACTCCGGGAGAAACGTGAGGGGCTTGGCGGGGACGCTGAAGTTGGGGCAGAGTGGATGCATGTGCAGGGAGGAGCAGCAGTGGCCTTTCTGAAGACCCAGGGAAGAAGAGACTTCTCACAGGTTTTCGTGACTGCGGTGGAATGCAGGAGGCTGAAAGTTTGGGACAGACTCAGGGCCCAGGTAAGAAAGACATCGTTTCTGCAGTGCCTGGGTCACTCCAGGGAAGCGCTCTGGCACCAGCACAGGAAGTCTTCCCGGCCGAAGCCTCCTTCCCTGTCATAGTCCCGGAGCATCCACCTGCGCCTCACTGAGCCACAGGTGCTCTGCTTGGCGACGGTCACTGACTCAGTGCCCAGAGCTCCAGCTTCTGTGCTCCATGGCCTGGGTTCAAATCCTAGCCCTGACTCTCAGGGGGACTTCTAAAGTCCACTGACTACTACAGGGAGCCAGAATTCCTGGGAGAAGTGGCTGATGCCAGGTGTGGAACATGGAAGGATGCTCCTGGAATATGTTAGGGTGCCAGAAAGCAAGGAAGGGCTGAGAGAATCATGAGGGTTTGAGTGAGGGGTGAGGAAATGCTTAGGTTCCCTTTGGGAAGCTCGATGGGGAAACAGTTGAGCATTAAAAAGATAATGATGGTACTGAATTATAAAATATGTATTTAAAAAAGAATCAACAAGTTCACAGCAATGCTCCAAAGAGAATGTGGGAAGTGGAAAGCTGTGTTTTTATAAAACAGTGGCAGCCGGTCAATTTAGCAGAAATGATAGAATTAGAATAGTCTCCATTTGCAGCTGACAGTGTAATAAATCATTCAGACACGTGGCACCAGTGGGCACTGAAACTGTTGGACTGAACACTTCCGGAGAACAGGAGAAGGGACTTGAGAACATCGCCCTGCGGATCACTCAGATGTTACCAGGGGGAAAGGCACTTCAGCAATGGACACTGCTTTAGCCAAGGGGTCAAAATGAGCATACCCACTGCCAGGCCGAACTGATGTTAGTTGCCTGATTTAATATAACATGAGATACACAACATCATTTATGTAAAATTCTTGCCAAAGTAAGGAAATAATCAGCCAGATCCAAAATGCAGGCCGTTCTCCTAGATGACTCATCTAGTCTCTCCAAAAATGCCAGTATCGAAACAGGAGGATGATTCTAAATGAAACAAAACTGAAAGTGAAGAAACATGGTGATTAAGAACAATCCACGATCCTTGAAAGGAACATAATTTGGGAGGAAAATCCCCCGCAGCTATCTAAGATGTTTTGGAGCCAACTGTGGCATAAAGACCTATTATTGTATCAATAACACATTTCTTGGATGTTGCGTTGTGCTTACGTAGCAGGCCATCCTAGAAGATCCGTGATAGTACAGGGAGCGGGGAAGGGTTAGCATTTTGGGAAGGCTCTTCCAGGCAGTGGCTCTAATCTTTGCAGAATTCTTTCAACTTTTCTGTCAGTTGGCAGTTTTTCAAAATAAAGAGTCTGGGGAAAAATCATTTCCCAATTTTGGGCACGTTTGTTAGCCTCACGAAGATGATCCCTTTGTTGAAATGACAGTAGTATCCTCATAGGGTTGCTTTACCAAATAATCTCGTTTGCAAAGAACACATATTCAGTGTTCAATTAATACTGGTTGCATATTCCTCCCCCTCTTCTGGATTATGGGTGGAGTGTGAGTTGATAAGGACAGGGACCAGGGTTTTGTTTTTTTAAATCTCTGTCCCCCCATCCCTAGTGCTTGGCACATGGCGGGGCTCAATACATGTTTCTCAATTTAAGAAACAAAATGATAAACACATTCATATTGATATTTTGGTTTTAAATGGAGGACACCACCGTAGCATTTGAAGACACTGCCCTGCGCTCGCTACCGGATGCATGACTTGTATGTAGCACCGGGCTGTCATTCCGCTGCAACCGCTTCTTTACCAGCTGCTTGTGCATTTCCACGCTGTACAGCGGGGCTTCTCGACCTTGACATCCACGAGACTCATCCGGGGAGGGAGGGGCTTGTGGAGAACACGGCTGCCTGGGCCTTGCCCCTAGTTTCTGACTCGGAGGGCTGCAGGGCGTCGCAGAATCTGTGCTTCTAACCAGGTCTCAGGAGATGCCGACGCGAATGCTGCTGGTCCAGAGGCCATGCTGGGAGAACTGCAGCCGATGGGGAGGCTGTGGTCTGGGGGAGCCCAGGGGGCACCGGGGCAACGCTGGGAATCCTGGGAGCACACTCAGTCTGCACGGGGGGCATTTTTAGAAAGTAACCCAAGGGGTGAAAGGAGCTGGGTCTCATCATTTCATTAATATCCCCGTGGGGTACGGTGAGCCGTCCTCAACGTGTAGACGGTGACATTGCATGGAGGAAGTGTGATTGTCTAAACATCTGCAAACTAGTTATAGGTGATATCTGTGATTATTAGATAATACGCCTTCATCATTAAATATATACACACATGCTCATAAACTTATGCATAAGATCTGATGTCTCCCAGCGAATTAGCAGGTCAGCAAAGTGGCCCAGATAGCAGCAGAACTGGAGGAGAGCGCCAGGTGTCCAATGAGGTCGCGCCAGCTTGCCGCAGTTCCTGGAGTGGGGCAGCTCTTCCGCTGCTGTCCCCAGGCCTGCTCACAGCACGGAACAGCAGTGCTGCCCTACTTTCTCCGACCTGCAGGGCTCTGAGCAGCCGCCGTCGCTAAAACTTCCCTGCAGACCGGAAATTCAGTTCTTGCTGAAAGTGCGGTGATGGGAGTGCTGAGATAGCGGTTTGAATTCTCTAAGGGAATTGCCCTTATGAAGCGCGACACCTGTAGTTAACTATCCCTCAAAGGACGGAAAGTCATCTTTCTGGAGCCTTCCAAGACAACTCCAATTTTAACTTCTGTTTTCTTGCAATTGGTAACAATGGCCTTTCTCCATAATGCTGGTCACCTGTGAGGGGTAGGAGAGGGGGACAGAGGAATGAGATGATTAATACAAACAGTCTCTAGAACCCCCTGAAGCCTATGGCCCCCGGGTATCCTGAGAGGAAAATGTTCTTGGCAGCTCTTAAAAGAACCGTGTGTGCCAGTCTGGCCAGACATCCTGTGTTCTTGTCGATGAGCCATGATCTTTGTTTCCCAAAACACTAGTATTTTCTAAGCAAATCTGATGAAGCCATGACAGAGTGAGTAAGAAATAGGACAATCATTTTATATGAAAGCACGCACCTACCTGACTGTTTTAATGAAAGGAAATGTCCTCTGCAAACCCAGGAGGTCCTGGGCATGTGGACAGTCCCCATGGTGTGTCTCTGGAATCTGGACAAGCTGAGAGCTCCCAGGGCTGAAGGGAGACCCTTCCTAGTGTATGGAATATATATGCACATATATTTTCCATGCATATATTCCCCTAAACTTTGCAACGCAGTATAACCACACTCCTTTTTAAGCTACCATGTCTTCACTGCACAGGAGGACAACTGATGTTGTAGACCAGCTCACATGCCAACCTCATTACTGTCAGCAGCCGCCCATTGTGCATTAAGCAGCAAGCATTTCTGTGGCTCTTGTTCGGTGCCACGCACGGCGTTAAGGGTCTCCACGTGTGAACTCATTTCCAACAGAACAGAGGGGTAACTTGCCTAAGGTTGCACGGCACCAGGATCCACATGCAGGAAGTCTGGCTCAAGACCCCACGCTCTTCATTGCCACTCAGTGTTGGGGCAAAGTCCTGTGGACTTGGTTTCCATTGCTAACCCTGCCTCCTACTCAAGCCCTCGAGGACCTGATGCTGCCGTCATGCAGAGCAGCTGATTCTGGCCCAAACAGGTCTTGGCACAGAGTTGGGGACAGAGGCTGCACCTCGGAGAGGGAGGACTTCTTGCTTCTCTGTACTCACCGCGCACGTGTCACTCTGTCACAGTCCTGCCCTTCCTTGAGAGTGCAGGTGCAGTCCTGTCTTTTCGGAGCCATCTTCCTAGACTCTGGCAGCACTGTTACGTTTCTCCTTACGGGCGTCCAGAAGCATCATTGGAACTGCTGTCATCGCGCCTGTTGAAGTTGCTTATGTGTCTGTCTTCCCGAGACGCGGATGAAGGGTGTGGTCCTAGGGCCCAGGGTCCTGTCTCTTCTACCCGTGTATCCTGCTCAGCACCGAGCACATGGCAGCCATTCACTGTAACATGCTTCTGCGCAGACTCCTTACGTGCCCACAGCCATTTGTCTCTGACCGTGTGTAACTACCATTCTGGAGGTGTGTGTGCTTTTCACCGTGAGGCTGGAAATGCGGAGGAATAGCTAGTACAACCCATGTCCGGGTGGAGGCTGGGAGTGCTCCATAGAGCATACCTTGGCCTTAGCATAACTGCTGAAAAAAGCGAAGGAAATGCGAACAGATTTCTTGGGAAACCCTGTGGCCCTCCCTGGCCACACCAATCCTCGGTGCTTTTCTTGGTCACCTTCTGCGGTTGTGTAAACACCGTATTCCCCTCATGAGTGCTTCAGGCAACACTGAGTCCTGCCTTGTGTTTGCTGTGCCCAACACATCAGGTGCTCAGGATGCAAGTGTGTGATATTGATGCCGGTGGTGGTGTCAAGCTGGCACCGCCAAACACTGGAGCACTGTGTTTATGAAAATACTCACTGCAGGGGTGAGTGTGTGTACGCAGGCCCCTAGACGGGAACTTAGGGCTCATCTTATTCCAGCTCATGGTGTCATTGATGGTGAGTATGATATCTCCAGGGTTAAGGCCTTGCCAGTGGTCTGACGGAGTGGGGATTCGAACCTGGGCATTTTTCTCCATCGCCCACCACACCTGGTCTCATCTATGTGGTAAAATTTGGTTCTTTGGAAGGAAATAAGGGTTTCTTTAAAAATGTTATTAATTACATGGACTAACCTACACAGTCAAGGAATTATATGATGGAGTTTTCTAGATCGGACCCCTGCCTTTTGCCCCCGCAAATGATCTTTCTTTTAGTATGCTACCAAGAAACTTTGGGAAAATCACCAGTCCATTGCCCTGCTTGAGTACTATACTCTGAACTTAATCTTACTTCAGTAATTTAGAATCTGGCAAGGCCGTGGGCTCATATGAGCAAGCCCGCTCAGCATGTAGCAGAAGAGGGTTAGGAAGTTGGGTTAGATGTTACTCACCGCACAGCAGGCCTTAAGGACAGAGACAACCATGGGCCCTGGTTGCTCGGTCGCTGTTTAATCACTGTTCCTGCACCTGGAGAGAGTGACGGTAGCAGAGATTTGGGGGATGGGAGAGAAGGAGCCATGCCACTCAAAAATCTAATGAGCGGGGTTCTGATTCGTCCAAATTTTGGATTTTTCCTATAATTCATGTATTGCTGAGTAATCCCAGACATAGATGCATGCGACGTGAAATAAACGTGTGGGATTTGCTAGTAGGAAGGATAGAGGCTGGGAGTTGGATGGCTCTGGCTTTGAATGCCCGCTCTGCACATTCTCTCCGAGACACAGGGCTGCTTATTTAACTTCTCTGAATCTCATTTTCATTCACATAAGATACTGGCAATACGAAGTATCTCATAGACTTTTGTACAGGTTAAATGTAATGCTCAGTTCATGCTGGGCATTCTGTAAATGTTGGTGCCTTCCCCAAATCCCCCACCCCTTGTCCTCCCAACAAAAGAGAAGGTAGGTTGATAACATAAGGCCATGTGCTACGAATGATGGTGACAACCTCACATGGCTTTTATAGCTGATGGCTGAACTAGAGTGCTAATTAGGTTAATGCTGCTTGGTCAAAAGTCTTTTAAGGGAATGAGGAAGACTCAGACATTTGTAGCGATAAGATAAAATGTCAGCGGGTATATTCTTTGGTTCTATTCCTGTTGTCATTCTTGACTAAAACGGTGGATCTTGCACAGTGGGAGATAGTGAATACAGTTGATTCTGCTCAGATTTCTTGTGTCAGCTGCCGGCAAGAGTTTCACAGCAACTACAGGAAACGAAGGGAGATATATCGATTTTCTCATGGGCACAGCGGTTCCATCTCTCTGGGACCCGCCGTCTGTGAGTGGCTTCTCTCTGGGGAGATATTCAAGGGGCAGAACTTCAGCTCTGGAGAAGGGGAGCCCGGGGCAGAAGTCGGCTGTGTCCCAGATCAGCCGAGGGGATACCTCTGCTGGAGGGAGAGGAGTCCAGTTTCTATGACGACCCACAGCGGCTCTGCCAAGACTGCCAGCCGGGGTGCCCGGCAGCGCTAACTGCTGGGCGGACATCCGTTCATTAGACTCTGACCTAGAATTACTATCATCTGCCCCAGGGCAGGCAGTGAGTCATTGTTCTGGCTCTTGCTGGGGCTCCTGCACCCTTGGTTTGATTTGGGTCAGACACGCAGCTCCTGCAGGCCATCGCCCACCTCAGTCAGTAGGGCTCCTGCAGCGGAACTTGGATGACAGGCTCCGGTTTTATGGGACACAGAACGTTAGACAGTAGTCTAAGAGCTCAGAGGGAGCTGGCTAGAATCCTGCTTGCCACTCAGTGGCTCTGTGACCTTGGACAAACTGCTTGACTCCCCCAAACCAGTTCTCTTGTCAGTGCAGTGGGGAGGATGCTGGGGTGTGGGCAAGGACGAGGTGGGAAGGGCCTCGGGCGCCTGCGTCAGAGTCTGGAATGAGGACGTGCGGCCCCTGCATGGAACTTAGATGGCCAGCATTTGAGTCCCACTCACCTGCGGCCAGCTGCCACTTGGACTGTTTGGTTCTACCTATTAAGACTGCGTCCTTAGTGATTCCATTTCTTTCCCTTCCTCCTTCAACCTCCTTGAGTCTGAGAATACTGAAAAGCTGTGAAGGAACCTCTGACAACCAAATGATGCTGTGCATTCAAATCAAGTTTTACTAGTTCGCTCAGTAGCCAATAAAAAGGGATCACGTCAAGTTTTTGTATAACTCTCATCTTACACTGCAATCTTCCTTCTAGAATTCTAGACAGAACCACAAACACTGGGTGATTTACTTTGGTTAGCTTGAGATGGACTATGCTAGGAGGAGGGAAGTTCAGGTGTATCCTACCTAAAGAAGTAAGACCAACAACCAAGACTAAGCATTTATTGAGCACCTACTGTGTGCCAGGTACTGAGGACAGAGAGGCAGTCATAGAAACGCTGGGGCTGTGAAAACACGACCATCCGTCAAGGTCACATAACAGTTGCAAAGAATTAGGCCAGTTCTCCCACTTACCAGCACTGTGTTGTTAACCTCTCTGAGCCTCATGTTGTAATTTGCAAAATTAGACCATGCTTGGCAAGCGTTCCGGGACTCCTAGTGAATAATTGCCCTTCTTTTCCCCTCCACGCACCAGATGGAGCTCAGGTGTGAAGTCACGGGAAATGATGCTCGGGTTCCTTCAGGGAACTTGCTGGAGCGAGATGGGAACGCAGCACTACTGACTTCCCGTGGACCACCCCTAGAGGGGCACGTGACAGCAGGATGATCTCCGAGGGGTTTTCTCGGTGTAACAACAGCTGGACAGGGACCGTAGGAAAACCTCTAGGGAAGTTTTTGTGTTTTAGATATGTAGGGCCGGTGCCCACATACAGTTTGCTTCTTTCCCGGTGGCTGTACTGTGACTTCGAATGGAACTAATGAATTCCCGCTGTGCCCAGCTCCACACCCGTGTTCCTGGTCCTGCAGCCAGTGCACACCGACTGGAGCTCACCGGGACCACTGGTTCAGGGGAGGCGTTTGCCTTTCTGCATCGTTAGCTGCTGCAACTCCGGATTTTTCTCTCTGAGCACGGCTCCTGGTCTCCTCTGAACATGGGCATTCTCTCTTGCCGCCACACTCAAAATACCTAAGTCTCAAATGTATTTTTTTCCCTCCAAATGCATTAAAAAACAAGCATGAATCCTCTTGCCCCCAATTCCTTTCCCGCTGCTGCTGTGTGCCTTGTGAGAGTGCCACTCTGGAGAGTGCGGGGCAGGTGGGTGGCAAGGCCCCATGCGTTCCTGGGGTGGGAGGGGCCGGTGAGGGCCTGGCGGTGGCCACATCTGGGGGAGGCTGGGTGACGAAAGATGACAGCTGCGCTGATGAGCGAGGAGCCGGTTTCCAGGAGGCAGGGCTGGGCTCCTCTCTTATTCCTTCCACCTCCATCCAAATACCATTTGTGTGAATCAGCTGCCACTTGGCCTCGAGGGACTGTGCTGCCAGATGCTCCCTCCCTGCCTCTTGACGGGAGAGCCAGCCCCACTCCTGGCTCTGCCATCTGCAGCTGGTGTTCTTCTGGGGCTGCCTGACGGCCACCCAGCTGCATGCTGCTTTCTGATGCAGAACGTGCATAGGACTGTGACCATGACCATGGAGCCTCTCCCGGGTTGTGCCAGTGAGCCCCCTGGCCAGCCCTTCTCTCCCAGGGTGGTGCACTTACCAGGTGCCGGTGTCTGAGCCAAGTTCGTGGTCTGCGCCATCTCATGCTGCTCAGGCCCTGGTCGGAGATGGCCCCTGGGCTCCTGTGGTGTCCCCACTGTGGCAGAGGAGGCTGCTTTCAACCCCAGGTCCACGGTCATACTCTCCTGGGTGGACAAAGGCTCTGCAATAGAGGGATGGGGTCCTGCTCTTGTAGGTCTGAATGGGCAGGTTGTAGAGGAGCCGAAAGTGTCCCCAGCGTGGGGTCCCTCCCTAGCTGTGAAGGTTAACAGCGGTGGTAGTGACGGGCTCAGAGGAACCTGGACTGAGTTCCTTCAGAAGTCCTCCATTCTCCGGGAAGCCTGCTGGTAGGGATACCAAGGCCAAAGTGACAGGAAGGGCCCTGGCATGGCAGAGAGAGCCGCCCTGGGCTTCTGCCCCTGTGTAACCAATGTGGCCCCATCTCCCCTGGCTGCGGTGGCCTGATGCGCCAGGGTTCTCTGTGTCATTCCCCAAGTGAGTGGACATGGAGGGTGGACTCCGCCTTGCTGCTGCTGCCCTTACCGCAGGTCGCTGGTGACTCAGCTGGTGCACCGGACTGCCCTTACTCCTGGCCGTGCCTGCCCAGAATGCTTCTCGTAACCTGGATTAGCACCCAGGACCGCCTCTGCCAGCACACACTTGCAGTCTTCTGTCCCACACCCAGGCCTCACCGTCTGCCTCCCTCTTTCCCTCGAACACCATGATGAAGCGGCTCGGAAATCCTGGTGAACTTCATACGAATCTGTACACTTAGTGTCTCTGTCCAAGTGCCCCTGGGGTGTCTCTGGCTTGTGGTTGCCCTTCTGGTCACTAAACTAAATCCACGATGTGTCAGAGATGGGTGAACTGTGGTGTGTCATTTATGATTCTTTGGGTGTGGGCAAAAAGCCTGGCTAACCGAACACATTGGACGGGACGGGGTGGGGGGAGGTAGGAGGGAGAGAGAAAGAGAGAGAAGCTCTAACTACTCTTTGCTCTTCTGACGCTCACTAAATACTGAGTATTTAGTTTCCAGGAAGGAGGCCAGTCCAGCCGGACCTGTGCCCCCTTGGCAGGACACCTGCGTTGGCCGTCCACCGAGGCTGCGTGCTGGGGGAAGAGGGCACGCCCTAGGAGTCCCAGAGGGGGAGCGAATGTTGCTCAGGCATGAACGCTGTCACCAAGGTGAAATGGAGGCCCCTTTGTCACAGCCTAAAGCATCTCTAGACATTCCTTGGACACCTTTTCTCTGCTTTACATTCTTCACAATCTGGAGTCCAACCTGGGCAGGAGAAAGAAACAGTTTGCTCTGAAAACAAAAGATGGGAATGAGTTCTGGTTTTAAGTCATAGTTGATATTTGGGGACTGTGGGCGAGCCACATGGCTGTGTTCTGCTGTGGGTGGATCAGACTGGGGACACTCAGGGACATGAGTACTTGGGCCAGAGGTGGAGGTCCCTGTGTCCTGTCACTTCAGATACCTTCATGGTGTCCAGACAGACGCACTGCAGGCCGGGCCTCCGTGTCCCCCCTGAGTGCCCGCACGCAGTCTTGCTGTGTGTTAGTAGTTTTGCCTGGGTGACACGGGCCTTAGGTGCGGCCCTTCTGGAAATCTCTCTCAGGGTCTTGGCCAGGGACCTCTCCCTCTCATGGGGTCTCCTGTGCTCCCCAATTAATTATACAAAGGTCTTTTAAAAACATATTTTTATCTTTTTCAATGACTGTTTACATTCAATATTCCTTTGTGTTAGCGTCAGGGGTACAGCATAGCGGCTCAGACAATGAGGATCTTCACGCAGTGTGCTCCCCGATGTTTCCAGCCCACACCCGGCGCCATACACGGTCTGTACATCCTACTGACAGCATTCCCTGCGCTGACCTGCGCCTCCCAGCGGCTGTTATAACCACCGATCTGTCCTCCTCAGTCCCTTCACCTTTTCCGTCCAGTCCCTCCACGCCCCGCCCCGCCGGCAACCATCAGTCTGCTCTCTGTATCTGTGCGTTTCATTGTTTTGTTTGTTTATGTTGTTCTTTAGATTCCACATAGAACTGAAATCCCGTGGTATCTGACCTTCTCTGACTGACTTATCTCACTTAGCATAATACCCTCTAGGTCCATCCATGCCATCGCAC
Source organism: Tonatia bakeri (assembly GCA_004024845.1). Taxonomy (NCBI): domain Eukaryota; kingdom Metazoa; phylum Chordata; class Mammalia; order Chiroptera; family Phyllostomidae; genus Tonatia; species Tonatia bakeri. Next base: position 11,374 of record PVIA01014657.1, on the reverse strand, counting down.
CTGGTAGGATCACACCCCTTTACAAAGGCCTTTCTGAGAGTGTGGTTTGCTCAGCTTTCCTCCTCTGAGAAGCCAGGCACAACATGGTCTCGTGTTCAGTCTGCAGCCCATGGCTCCTCTCTGGCGGCTGCAGAACCCTGTTCTGACGCAGTTCCACAGAAAATGGAATTCAGCACTCTGAGTTCTGCTGAGAGGTCCCTCAGAAAGATGTCCAAACAACCTCATCTCAGGCGGGCTCCCATGCCAGGCACGGGCTCTGAGGCCCCAGATCCCTGTGCACGCATTTTGCAGACCGGCCCTGTCTGGCTGGCTTCTCTCGCCTCCAACTGTCAGCCTCACACAATCCTTTGCCCCCACTCTACACACACAATGTCTTGGCCATTCCACAAAGTGTACTGGTTTCTCACCCTCTTGAGTCCCCTTAGGCCTCTGCGTTTTTGTATGTGCTGTTCTTGTTCTTACGAAGCCCACCTACCTACTTTCCCTCCCCAAGGGAGCACCTCTCCCCACCTCTCCACACCCCTGCCCCTCCACTCCCACCCCTTCCCACCCCTCACTGGTCACTCCCTCCCTCTGTGTTTCTGTCGCCATCTGGACCCTCTACCCTGCAGCTCCTCTGTTTGTGATCTTGCTCTGGGGCTGTCTCTAGACAGGGAGCGTTGGCACATAGATGTTCGGTAGATAGGAATGATCATGACGACAAGTAGTTTAGCAAAATGCAGTCAACGTAAGTTTGTAGAGGTCACGAAAGATCCAAGGTAATTGTCAGAATCTAAAGCAACTGACAATAGGACTTGAGCCAGAAAATGTCTTTACTGAGGGTTTGATGTTTCTTATCTATCTATCTATCTATCTATCTATCTATCTATCTATCATCTCCTCACCCGAGGATACACTTATTGATTTTAGAGGGAGAGGAAGGGAGAGAGAGAAGCATCTGTGTGAGACAGAAGCATTGATCTGTTGCACCCCACCCCCGCCCCGCCACGCCCTGACTGGGATCGAACCCTTGACCTCTCAATATACGGGATGACGTTCCAACCAGCTGAGCCACCTGGCCAGGGCAAGAGTTTGATGTTTCTTGTGTTTTTTTTTCTTTTTGCTAATAACTAAGTATTTAGTAAGATTTCTCTTGTAGGAACTATGCTCATATTCCAAGACCCTGAGGGAAACAGGCCGTGGTGATTGGTGCTGTAAAAATCCTGTCTGTCATGGCTAAAATCCCAGTGAACTGTTGAAGAGAGTCGAGAAAGTCAACGGTATGTCATGCTTCCCGCTTCCCTGCTGGGGCTCAGCCTCCCCTCCGTGGTTTCCCGCTCCTCGCTGTGAAAGCAGAGTGCCCCTGGAGCCTCGTTAGAGGGAGAGAGCTCACTGCACGCCCAGGGCAGATGGTTTTCATCTTAAAGTTAAGTCTTGAGAAGTGCTTCTTGAAGTTTATGGGAAAACCTCAGCTTCAGCTGGCAAAATTTTACTATCCTAATGGGAAGAAGGGAACACGCTGAGGGATTTATCGCAGCACAAAGGAATTCAGAGTACTGCTTTTTATCTCTGCCTCTGACATTTCTACATGCAACCTTTTAGAAATAAGTCCATTTTGTCGCCCTCATTTTAGAATGTAATCACTTTAAAAAGCACTAAACGATGCCGTTAAAAACAAGCCCAGAATGATTATATTTGCAGAGTAGAAGAGCACTCGGTTTCTTTATTTCAATTCAGATTTTCACGTAGATATTACCGAGAGGTCAGCTGTCACGTCTCTGCCCCTCATTAAGCCAGAAAATGTCAATTCCACATTCCCCTTCCCCACCTTGCCGTTCCATGGTCTGGGAGAGTCCAGAGATCTCCTCCGGATGTTTGAAAGTCCCAAGAGCTGATTTCCTCTTCGCCCATTCTAAGTTGATCCAAGATAACCCTAAGTCACACAGATCCAAACACTTTCGTGGGTTTCACCATCTTGGTGCAAAAGTTCCCATTTCCAACAAGTATTTCCTGAGTAACAGGAGATTTTGTTATTTATCACACGATCTTATTGACTCGGCTCCCAGAATTTTCACCATTCTCACCGTTTTAGTTCTTCCCTCCCCAGACTTCAGGGTCATAGCTTCTACTTCCAAAGGGCTTGTCAAGAAATCTTCTCGCCCTGGCTGGTGTGGCTCAGTGGATTGAGCACCGGCCTGTGAACCAAAAGGTCGTTGGTGTGATTCCCAGTCAGGGCATGTGCCTGTGTTGCAGGCTAGGTCCCCAGTTGGGGGCTTGCAAGAGGCAACTGATCGATCTATCTCACACACATCATTGTTTCTTTCTCTGTCTTCCACTGACTCTATAAATAAATAAAATCTGAAGAAAAGAAATCTTCTCTAAAGCTGGGCTCAGAGGACCCTCCCTGGTTCTTCTGTAGCTGTGCTCCATGCCCCCTCCCCCAACACATGCCCATCAATCGCAAGAAGTCACAGAGCCCAGGGATGTGCCCCCTGGATATGCACACCCCTTTCTTTCACACCGTGCTTTGGGCACCTAAGATCCTTCCATTCCCTGCCCAGGCTCGCTGCAGCTTGCCTGCAAAGGCCTGCACAGACCTCTCACCCTCACCCCCTCTTCTTCTCCAGGGCTGATGGACTGCTGGGGGCACGCGCCAGGCATGACAGAAGGTCAGAGTGCAGCGGTCGTGGGCAGAGTATGGGCAGAGCTGAGCTGTGTGAGGGGCCCCGTGGGGTGGGACAGAGACAGGGAGGGGAGGACAGGGGGAGGTGCACCACAGGCTACGGGCCACGGACTGGGGCCAAACTGGGTCCCCGTACCCTCACGTTTTGTCAAAGATCCCCAAGTTGGCCGAGAGATAATTCTAACCCGACTCTCAGATTGGCACGTAGCAGTGCACGGCGCTGAACATGTTTCCCTCAACAGGTTGTTCGTCTGACTGATAACTAAATATTTCAGTATATGCTGTGTGGCTCCCATTTGATTTTTTGCCCCAGGCTGGCCTGCTCCACCTGAAAAATATCTTCCTTCTAGACGATAACAATTTTTCTACAGCTCATGAAACACAGATTTGTTTAAAGCAGGACCCCCCGGGTCTCGGGGCGAGAGGGAGTGCTGACAAATAACAGTTTCGAGGTGCTGGAAATTGAATGTGTTTCTAAGCGACTTACTGTGATCACATGTAAGATTCGCTAAAAACGTAAACTACAACTACTGGTGCATACTTTATTGAATGAATCAAGAGAGTTTATAAAATGAATAATGAATTTTTATAAATATGAGAAAAAACTTTGAATAGAGTGCTAAGTGAAAAAATGTTATAAAATAGTATATACAGTAAAATGACACTTTTAGTTTTAGAAGTATATAAGAAAAAACATGGAAAGAATGCATGCCAAAATGTTAAAGGTCTTTTGAAGATGGAATTCCTGATTTTACACACATACACACACACACACACACACACACACACACACACACTCTTCTGCATTGTTTGGGCATTACTTTTAGAAATAATTATACGGGAGAAAAATATTTGAGAGCCACAGTAGTAAAAGACACCATTAGACATTGTTGGGTTTCTTTTCACTGCTGACGGCAGGGCAATGAACTGGTTAGATTTCATTCTAGGTTCCACTCACGGAGAAGATCCGCTCACTTTTGACACGGTCAGATGCGTGGGGTCTGGGAGGTTTCCGCTGAGTTAACACAATGCTTGTTTAATTTAATTCAGTTTTAAGGAAGGTCACAGGGTTGAGTCAACTCACATTGACAGAAGCTTTTCATTTAATCTGAACCTTCTGCACTGAGATGTTTGCTTCTCCCTTTTAACCATGAAGAAGTGAGTAGACTTGGGTAGAATTTCACGTAGTCATAAAAGAGCATCAAGATTTCTATCAAGTCTTATTTATTTCATGGTCATTGAACAGCACAGTGACACGTCTTCAGATGGGCAGTTTTCTGTAGTTGTTACACAGACTTTCCTGACACTCAGGCAAAGCTTAGGAAGCTTTGGTTTCCCGAGCTGGTTCTCCAGCTCACAGGCCCCCTTGCCCTGTGCGCCTGGTTATTATAAACAGGTTGCTCATCAGATTTCTTCACGTTCTTCTGAAGGGGATGAAGATGCTTAGATTTTTGATGTCTTGACTGATGATCTCTATCAATCCCTAACAGAGTTCATGCGGTTTTATAAATTGGTCACATTTTCAGCTGTTGCATTTTATTTGCTGAAGAATTTTCTACAGCTTGGGTTTTCTACGGACATACAAGCTATGGTTCCAAAGGCACTCGAGATGTTGTCTAGCCAGATGCTGTTGTGGCGAAGAGATCCGTAATCTGGTAGACACACGGGCCATGCCCTGGACCCATCAGTTGGTTATTTAATTTATCAATGCCCATCACTCAAAGGAAACGATTCCCCAACTTCTTGAACTGTTACAGCGTTGAAAATTCTCAGTACTTTGCATTGAAGCAACAGGCACTTGGTGGGCATTTTTGATGTGTCTCTCACTGTGCAGGGCTGGAGGCATCGGGAGCACTGGAGGCAGGGGGTGGCAAGGAGTGAGTTACACAGGGAAGCAGGGCTCATGGTGTGATTCACAGGGTGACCAGGGGTTTTGGCATCTGATAGACCTGGGTTTGAAATCTGGTTCTGCTGCCTGCTGGGCTCGGTTGTGTGACAATGGGCAATTTATTTAATTGTCACGATCTTTACTAAGAAGAAAAACCACCATCCAGAGTGGTAGTGAAACAGTGCATATGCCCATCAATGTGCACACGGGGGAGGGAAGCCGGGGCAGAGAAGCAGAGCAAGAAATGGCATGAAGACGGTCTTGGGGAGGAAAAGGAAAGAGGAAAGATACAGTAGTCGCCAGTGGACAGCAAACAGTCCCCAGTGGTGTTTCAAAGGCCCTTTGTACTCTTAAGGCCTTTATTTAAGTAACCTTTAACTTTTCTTTGTGGGGATGAGTAGTCCTTGTTCTTTAGTCTTTCCTCATAATCATCACTTTCCAAGCCTTTCGTCATCATTGTGGTTTTCCTCGGTAGCTGCAGACTCTTCACTCTAGTCCTGGATATGGGAGTTTGGACAGCACTCTGTGCCCATGGAGCATGTGGAAGTAAGAGTGACATCAGTCTTGCTCTGTCTTCTCTTTATAATGAGTCAAGAGAAAGAGAAGGGGACAGCAGATGACAATTTGAATTTACCTACATAGACACTACTGACTAAGCATGCTGCAGGAGCTGCTGTAACAATGATGCCCTTTTAGAACATCTGCTGTGTGCCGGGCCATTTCCGCACATTAACTCACTCACCAGACAGCACCTCTGTCCAGTCCGTAATAACTTATCCCCGGTCTACAGACCAGAGTGCAGAGCAGTTGCAGAATATATCCGAAATGGCAGAACTAGCCAGTGATGGACCCAGCGCTTGGGCTGGGCAATCCAACTTTGGCAAAGGCACGTGTAACCATTATGACATGCTACTCCATGCTGGTTGAAGGCAGCGAGTCTTGGCTGAAGACTTTGGGAAATAAATAAGAATTTTTTTGACAGGCTGGGCTTGGGAGCGGGAACGGGAGTACTGCAGTTTCCAGATGAGGAACCGTGGCCCATCAGACTTTGGAGGTAGGATGGTTCGGTGGTTTCTGCTGTATTGGAGAAGTGGGAAGCAGGACTGGGCCGATGAATGGAGTCAGATTAGTTCTCAAAGTGCAGTCTCTTGTGAAGAGTCTCCGGTAGACCTGTGTTCACACATGTCCTTTGACTAGTCCCTTCCCCTTCTTTCCAGCATCAACCCCTGGCCCCTTTGGCTGCTGTCAGTCTGTTCTTTGTTTCCACGACTCCAGTTCTGTTTTGCTCATTAGTTTATTTTGTTCATTAGATTCCTCTTATAAGTGAGGTCACATGGCATTTGTCTCTCACTGACTGGCTTATTTCACTTAGTGTAATGCTCTCCAGTTCCATCCATCCTTTTTACTGTCACAAAAGGTAGGAGCTCCTTCTTTCTTTCTGCTGTGTAATATTCCATCGTGTACATGTACCACAGTTTTTTGATTCACTTAGGCTGTATCCAGCACTTGGCTACTGTGAATCGCACTGCTATGAATATACGGGTGCATAAGTTCTTTTGAATTTGTGATTTGGGTTTCTTAGGGTGTATTTCCAGCAGTGGAATCACTGGGTCAAACAGGACTTCCATACTGTTTTCCACAGTGGCTGAGCCAGTCTGCATTCCCATCAACAGTGCACTAGGGTTCCTTTTCCTCCACATCCTCACCAGCACTTGTTGTGCGTTGATTTACTAAAGGTGGCCATGCTGACCATTGTGAAATGGTATCTCCTTGTGGTTTTAATTTGCATCTTTCTGATGGTTAATGATGTTGAGCATCTTTTTATATGTCAATAGGCCGTCTGTGTGTCCTCCTTGGAGAACTGTCTAACCAGGTCCTTTGCGCATTTTTTAATTGGATTGTTGGTCTTCCTAGTGTTGAGTTGTATGAGTTCTTTGTATTTTGTAGATTAAACCCTTGCCCAATGTGTACGGGAGAACCTATTTGCTGATGATATTTTGGCCATGTAAATTTTTAATAAAAATGATTTAAATTCTGGACCTCTGCAAAAGTTATAAAAAGAACAAAGTTTCACATCTATAATATCATTTCTTTCCAATGTTAACCCTAAGGACAGTTCTTTTCTTGGAGCATCCATGAAGCAAATACTTATTTTTCATGGGCGCAACTGCGAGAAAATAGTGTTCTCTGCAAACAATGCCTTTAAAGATAATTCGACTTGGATTTTAGTACCATTGTAGCATAAAATAGTACGTTCTTTCCCGTAAGTATTTTCCAGGAGTGAATGAACTCACCCTGTGAACTAGAAAGGTCTTCATAGTCTTATCGCCAATGTGGGCCGGAGGAAAGAATGTCCTGAAGCTTCCCTGCCCAGGTGCTGGAGCCCTCCGCTCATCCGTGTCAAGGAGAAAATTGAAGCGTTTGTTCCTAAAAGGGTATAATTCAAAAATGTGTCCTCACTGAAGCAATATACCCTTCTTAAAGTATCAGAGGCACTGGGTATTTTACTGTATTTATCAGTATTTTACTTTTCTTGAGAGAATTAGTTTTCCTGGGTAGACAGAATCCAGCTGATTAAAAGTGACAGTACTTGTTTGGTTTTTAGAAAGAGCCTAGTTTGAATGGCTTGCTCTAGCTTTTACCACATGGGTGGGCCAAGGCGAGCTGGCACAGAGAGCCAGCCCTGTGGGCACAGAGCTGGGCTCTGAGTCCGTCACCCGTCCTTCCTGAAACCCGCTCCCATTCTGTGCGCCCTGGACGTCAGAGCAAACAAGGAGCCACATTTGTTCTGTGCTGCTTGTAGTCAGATGCTTATTTTAACTTCTCCCCTATGGGCTAAGAATTGAGAAGGGCTTAGAGAGAGGCACCAGTGGGTACAGAAAGGCTGAGACTTTGGCGGGGGGTGTCACTCCTCCTGGTAGCACTCTGTGGTGGCCTCAGAGAGAACGACTGTTTGTTCCAGCAGGTGACAGTGTGAGAACAACCATGGGGTTCTGAGGACTTGGGAAGGAGGAGAGAGCACAGAGGTGTCATAGCCATGAGGGGTCAGGAGGTAGTTGGTGTCATCAGTATGAACAGGAGGGGAGGCTGCTCAGGGGACTGGGGGTGCGATGTCACTGACCCTGCAGCAATTCAACTAAATGTAGGAGCTTCAGAAATCAGAAGGCCCGGTGGCTGTTCTTAGCAGGTAGAGGAAGAAGTACAGGTTCAAGTTCAAGTGTGAAATCAGAGTTCAAACATGCCCATAGCCAAGCGGCAATAGCGGGGACGGCAGATCCAGTTGAAACGGTGAAGAAGAGCTCGCGCTGTCACTTGGGCTCACTTTCACAAACCGCTGAGCAGCGCTGGAGGGAGGTGGGGGACTCCGTGAAGATAAGGCTTCATCCTATCTGCTGCTGGATCTCTAGCCTAAGAGCAAAACGGGTGATCAGTGACTATTTGCTTAATCAATGAGTCAATTGTCACAGATGAATCTGGGACCCTAGGGCGGGAACAATGGACTCAGACAAGGACAATACCCCCTAAAGCAGAGCTGAGCCCTGCCTGTGCCCACTGGCATTGGGGGTCTGGTCCCGGGAGGGGAGTGTTTGCAGGTCAACAAGATGTCCCCGTAGGAGGCCTGTGTGTCGGCCTACCTGAATGATCTATGGCCCAGGAAGAGTTTGCTGCTGAGTTGCTATGATATTTTTTATTAATTTTTTTAATCCTCTCCAGCCTGAATTTAAAAGACCGCTCGATGCTTTGTCAGTCAGATGTTGAGTAAGGAAGGGTTGGCCCTAAGGATGGCCGGGAGGCCACCGGGCAGCCGTGCAGCACTCAGCCCCAGGCAGTGGCGGCTGTGCGAGGGCTTCCCCACCAGGACTCCCGTGAATGGCCCTCTGGTGGGCGCCCACCTGGATTCAGGTAGTGCAGAGGGACAGCCATACTGGGTGTCCACAGCTCCACTGACCATTTCTCTCTGGCTCTCCTCTCTCCTCCACTGTGGCCAGGCCCCTGAAGCTCAGCCCCGAGTTTGTGATGAGGCACCCCTAGCTCACCTGTCTAAGGTGGCTCCGCCCATCCCCTACGCTGTGACCAGCCCTAGCGTGCTCACCCAAACCTCACCGAATCCTCACCCAAACACCAATCTCACGTCTTCTGCGGCCTCAGTGAACGTCATTTTGACATTCCTCCATTCTCCTAACTACCCAGCTGCAAAACCTCAGAGTGGTTTTTAACTCATCCCTGCCCGTTGTCCTGGGGCTGTGAAGTGAGGTGCGGAAAAGCATGTGATACACTTCCTGGGTCATGCTCTGAAGCTCATTATTTGCTTAAAATAACAGAATCTCTGACCTTCGAGACTAGACTCCTGCTCTGATGAATGACAAATGACTATTTAGACCCCTGGAAATGAATTTAGACAACCAAGGCCAAGCCTGAAAAAGGAGAAAAGGAGTGAGAGGATTTGATTAAGAGCAGTGCTGACATGTCCTCTGTTTTCCGTGCTCTGCTTGGTGGCATGACCCCCTCTTGGAATGCACCGCAGCCGTGTTACTCAAACGTGTTCAGAGGTAACAAAGTGCCAGTAACCAGGCTTGTTCATGGACGGTCTTCCTAGGCTGGAGATGAGGCTGCTTTTCAGCAGCTGGCAGGGCTTGTCTCTCTCACACAGATCACACAGAGCTCATTCATTCTGGAGGAAACCCCTCTGGAAAACAGACTACACCTTCTATAAGAGAAGCGTGGCTTAGGCTTACGGAAAAAGAATTCCGAGACTTCTATTAAACATCTGTTTGAAGTCACGTTTTTATTGGTTTATTGTTAACAAAATAGATAACATTTAACAACATAATTGCACTCTTTAAAGCACCTTTGGAATGATCTTGCTTTTAAATTGGATGGGTTGTACACTGTCTGACTTATACTTGTTCCTGTCTCCAGCCACCACTATCCCCTACCCCTCTCCTTCTAGGCTGTTGCTTAGATTCTTCTCCAAACTTTCAGAGAAAACCATTTCAATAAGGTGAAACCTGGGCAAAAGAAGGCTACATAGGCACAAGAATGCTGGCTATCGTATGAAAACATTTTGTAGCTTAAGACCAGCGATAACATCATCTGTAATAATAAGTCTGAGACCACTCATTCATTCAACACATACTAGTGGGCTCTTGGGAATTCCCAGGTGAACTAGATGTTGTGTTTCCTTTGAGGGTCTTCCTCGGACCAGTAGAAATGATGATAAGACACGGTGACACTGACACTGGCGGGATGGACGGGTGGTGGTGGAGGTTGTTAATCAGTCATTCTCAGGAAGGGCCTTCCTGAGTCCGCAGCTTGTGCTTGGGGTGGTGGGGGTCAGACATGGGCTGCAGAAGATGCTCCTGCCCCTCGGTGAACCCAGCCATCCATTCTTCCTCCACACTGGCTGCAGACGGGCCTAGGTAAGAACCGCAGTTGGCAGCCACAGCATGTAGCCAGGCCTGCATGTGTGGGAGCCGAGGCCGCTGGCAACAGCGACTTAACAGCTGCTCCCATTTGCCCCCCCCTCGTGCAACTCGAATGGACGCCAACTTTGTTTATAACCCTGCTGCAAACGGACCCCCGCTTTGCACATTCCTTCTGAAAGGTCCTTTGGAAAGCGGACTCCACGGCTGGGATTTTCTTCAGTTTATCCGCAGACTACGAGAAGATTGTGGAGAGACTTGGGGGTAGAAAATCTGGAAGAAAAGACAGATCAGGAAAAGAGAATTATTTTTTTATTTTTAAGAAAAGAAGCATAAGTTTTATTTCTCAACCACAGTTTACATTTAGCATGACCGTGTGTTAGTTTCAGGTGTAAGACACGGTGGTGACACAGACATGTAATTTACAAAGCGACGTCCCTGCTAATCCAGGCACACACCTGGCGCCACACACAGTTATCGCAATGCTGTCGACTGTGTTCCCTGCGCTGCACCTGACGTCCCCTTAACTGTTTTGTGCCCACGTTGCACTTCTTCATCCCGTCTCCCTTTGCCACCTAGTCCCCCCACCCAGGCCCCTCTGGCCACCACCAGTCCGTTCTCTGTGCTGATGAGCCCGTTTCAATTCTGTTCGTTTATTTTGTTCTTCAGATTCCGCATATAAGTGACATCCCATGGTATTTGGGAAGACTGTATCTTTAAACCCACAGCTCCTTTAGATCAGTTTTCCCAAACAGCAAAATACTGCCTATGTCTTTAAATGCAGAGAAGTGGACATGGGTAGTTACCACTGCCTTCAAGCAAATTAGATTATTAAAAAAGATACTGAGTCTTCTTCACTGATGCTAGTTCTGGCTCTTGAGAGATGAGAAACACTTTTAAACCTGCGTTGAAACCACTTTCACCTGCACTCCCCCAGGCGCTGTGAAAGAGTGGTTAATGGGAGAGATGCAGTGAGCACAGGAAAACCGTGACTAGGTAGGTGGCTGGCTATCTGCCACAATCTGTCTGGACTGGGTGTGGCCCAGAGGCCAAGGCCTGTCTGACCAGCCTCATTCCAGTGCCAGGGTCCCACTGGCTCCGGGCTGCAGCATCTGTCTCCACTGTCACTGAGCACTGGCCTGCTCTCCATGGAGCTGCGGGCCGCAGTTTCCCAGCGCTGGCCTGCAGATCACTGCGAGCAGCTGCAAAAGGAAACTGTAGCCAGCGGCCACCTCTTCCCAGGCACTTTCAAATTAGAGACAGATCAAACTGAAAGGCACTGATAGACAGCCAGCAGCCAAATTTCATTCACTTGGATTCAAGTAACTCGATGCCCCAGCTTGCAGATAGGCTGGGGCCTCCCTGCCCTGGGCTGGTATTGATCTCCTGTCCTCCCCAGGC
>PVIA01014656.1:0-26054 GCA_004024845.1 Tonatia bakeri | reverse complement strand
TGGGATGGAGGGCTCTAAACAGATCAGTCAAGTCCATTTCATTTAGGGTATTGTTCAATGCCACGATATCTTTGTTGATATTTTGTTTGGAAGATCTGTCCATTTTTGAGAGTGGGGTGTTAAAATCCCCCACTATAATTGTGTTGCTGTCAATATCTTTCTTAAAGTCCTCTAGGATTGTCTTTATGTATTTGGGTGCTCCTATGTTGGGAGCATATATATTTACAATACTGATGTCTTCTTGGTGGATTCTTCCCTTGAGTATTATGAAGTGACCTTCTGGGTCTCTCTTTATGGCCCTTTTTTGGAAGTCTGTTTTGCCTGAAATGAGTATCTCTACCCCGGCTTTTTTTCCCTGTCCATTTGCTTGGAAAATTGTATCTTTTTACTCTGACATTCTTCTTTCTAATATTTAGGAAAGGCTTATAAATTCCTTTAAAATGTAAATATATGTCTAATCAATTTTAAACTTTTAGTATCAATATTAAAAATCAAATAATACATCAGAGTTTATCCTGAAAATATTTAGAAAAGCTCTATCACATATCTCTAGCTTATGTTTGACTCCTAATATAACTTTTCTTCAATTAATTTCCAAAACTTTTCATATATATATTTATATCCTTAAAATTCCATGGCTTGGTTGGATTTAGAAAAAAAAAATTATTCACTCCTCAATAGGAACTTTACTTTTAAATCATTCCATTGCCTACACTCACCTGCATCCAAAGAGTTGATGGCCATGACTATGTTGCTGTTAGGAAACTTTATAATGTTAAGTATTATCTTCCTATCTCAATTTCTTGTGCTATAAAATTTGCAGAAGTATTTTGACTCCCTTCTGTGTAGGATGAGGATATCAGTGTCTCCATGAATTCTCCACATTCTTTTCTTCTCTCATCTCCCACCACCTGTCACCTAGAGATTTACTTTTGCACTTGTCAAGACTGTCAAATCCAACATTTTCTTCTTTAACCATAACTATAACTTTTTTGCCTTGACTATAAATATACACAACTTAAAAATAAATTCACTGCAAATGAAATACAATGCAAATCCTGGGACTATGTAAATAGTGTTTGTTGGCCAACAAAGCAGTGTGCCAAGATTACAATATTTTCTTTGTATACTATATATAGACCTTACCTAAGTTATTTGAAGTGGGACATTAATCAAAAACATGTATCATTTTAAAATTTCTTTTTTAAATTATATTTTATTGATTATGCTGTTATAGTTGTCTCAATTTTTTTCTCCCTTTTATCCCCCTCTGCCCTGTGCCAACCCCCTCCAGCATTTCCCCCTCCCCTTAGTTCATGTCCATGAGTCATACATGTAAGTTCTTTGGCTTCTCCATTTCCTATAGTATTTTAACCTCCCCCTGTCTATTTTGTGCTTATGTTTTATGCTTCTTATTCCCTGTACCTTTTCCCCAATTCTCTTCCTTGCCCTCCCCACTGGTAACCCTTCATGAGATCTCTATTTCTGTGATTCTGTTCCTGTTCTAGGTGTTTGCTTAGTTTCTGGTTTTGTTTTTTTAGGTTTGGTAGTTGATAGTTGTGAGTTTGTTGTCATTTCACTGTTCATGTTTTTGATCTTTTATTTCTTAGATAAGTCCCTTTAATATTTTATATAAGAAAGGCTTGGTGATGATGCACTCCTTTAACTTGACCTTATCTGGGAAGCACTTCATCTGCCCTTCCATTCTAAATGATAGCTTTGCTGGATAGAGTAATCTTGGATATAGGTCCTTGCCTTTTATGACTTGGAATATTTCTTTCCAGCCCCTTTTTGCCTGCAAGGCTTCTTTTGAGAAACCAGCTGATAACCTTATGGGAACTCCTTGTAAATAACTCTCTCTTTTTCTCTTGCTGCTTTTAAGATTCTCTCCTTACCTTTAATAGTGGGTTACTTGAATATGACATGTTTTGGTGTGTTCCTCCATGGGTCCAATTTCTTTGGAACTCTGGGCTTCTTGGACTTCCAGGAAGTCTATTTTTTTTCACCAGATTGGGGAAGTTTTCCTTCATTATTTGTTCAAATAAGTTTTCAATATGTTGCTCTTCCTCTTTTCCTTCTGACACCCCCATGATTTGGAAGTTGTCCAATAGGTTCCCCAGCTTCTCCTCATTTTTTTTTTCATTCTTGTTTCTTCATTCTTTTCTGATTGGATGTTTCTTTCTTCCTTCTGTTCCAAATCGTTGATTTCAGTCCCAGTTTCCTTCTCTTCACTGTTGGTTCCCTGTATGTTTTGCTTTACTTCACCTTGTGTAGCCTTCATTTCTTCCTTATTTTGTGACTGAACTCAGTCACTTCTGTGAGCACCCTGATTACCAGCATTTTGAACTCTGCATCAGATAGGTTGTCTATCTCTTTGTTCTTAGTTCTTTTTTTCTGGAGTTTTAACCTGTTCTTCACTCAGGCCATATTTCTTTGTTTTGGTGCGCCAGCCTAGATGAATGTTTCTTTAACTCCTTGGTTGTTGGAGTTCCATGCAAATAATTTTCTGGCAGTTCTGTTTGTTCCTTGTTTTCAAATTGGTTGTTATCCTTCTTTTGGTTGTGTGAGAAAGTGAAGTGTTTCTGCCTACACCTCCACCTTGGCCAGAACTCCTCATTTAAAAGTTTCTACACCAGTGATTCAGATAATCTCTTTGGGGAATTCATCTCACAATTTGGTGTACCAAAGGCAACACAGCATTTCCCTCAAAGAATAATATGTTTATAATAAAATTTTAAAAATAGAGAGATACTATATCCATTTACAAATATATTTTAAAACTGTACTTTAGTAATCTCAGAAAAAAATCTTTGTTTCAAATGTCTATTGCTTTGATTTGTATGCTTAAATATATAAACTAATATATTTGCCATTTAAATGCAAATGTAACACTGGTATAAGACATTGTATACTACTTTCTGTAAATTCCCTGAAAGACTGTCCCATAATTCCATGAAAAAAATTTCTACATATTTGAACCATGGCTGCCTTATAACAATGGCTTTTATCCCTGACTTTTCTAATTGCTTTCACTTTTTCTCATTGAGTGAACGAGAGTAGTGTGTTTCTATCAGAAATGCTTCTTATGATCCAGTTCTATACATCCAACTTCCAGACCCCTACCCTTCAAAGCTGTTTTTCCCTCATATTTCCTGTCCCAATAAATGGAAACTCTGTTGTTCTATTTCCTCTTGACAACTACTTTGCTGTCAATCTTGACTCTTCTCTTTTTCTCTCATACACACCTAATCCAGCCAAAACTCCTGTCAGCTATACCTTTAAATCTAAAATCTGACTGTCTCTGTCATCTTCACCATTAAAACTCTATTTCAAAAACCATCATCTTTCATCTGAATTATTTTAATAGTCCCTTCATGGTTTTCCTTTTTCCACTCTTTCTCTCTAACAATCTGTTATATCACAGCGATCCCATCAAAGTCATACAATGGTCTCCTATCTCACGCAGAACTAAAGCAGTATTTATTAAATTCTCAAAGTCTCATGAGGTTTTTTGTTAGGTCTCTACTGTCTTCTATTCCAGTACTTCTTTTTATTTTCTCCAATACAGGTGCACTGTCTTCTTTCATGCTTTTGAAACTTTAGGTTTCGGCCCAAAGTAAATTGTTATGACCATGAATGTCTCAAGCCAACCTATTGATGCTTTGAATTGTAAACTAAAGTAAGTTGAGCTGATTTTAAGTTTTCATTCCCATTTACAAAAACTGGAAGTGTCCTTGTTTGCTCTGTCTCTATCATTTAACAGTCACAGCAGCATTCACACACACACACAAAAAGGCATGGTTTAATTGGGGATAAGGGGAAAAAACAATAGGAGTGTGAGGATCTGATAGCACATATGTGAACTTAATTAAGTCCATGGCATTCATAAGGGAGCTTTGAGATGTGGGCCCTGAGGACACTTCTAAAGCATGGGCATACAGAAGGCTGCAAAGGCAAAGTGCTGCCTGCAGGCAAATAGCCCAAACAGGGATGTTGAGTTGGTGTGGGCTGGTCTGGAAGTAGAAGCCATGGAGGTACAGACAATCTTGAAGATTTACAGTTGGAAAATTTAGGAGCTATGGACTCTTACCCAGGGGAAATATGGCCCTATGACCTGGGTCCTAATGACAGCAGCAGCTTTGTACCTAAATGTTTCTGAAGATTGTTTAAGCTGCTATATTGCAGCTGTATCCAACAAGCTAGGGAGGCCAGGTCCACTTTGCCTCCCACTATTCTCAAAGTGGAGTTCCAGCAAATGGGGGGGGCACATTTTGGTGCCTATTTATTTCTTGGTTGGGCCCCTACTTTGGCTGCATACCAGCATGAGAAACGCTTTTCTCACTATAGTATTTGTTTAGATTTTATGTGGTGAAATGTAACACTGTTTTTCTTTTGTACATTCTGGAATTTGTGTTATACTTAGAAAGGCTTTTGCCAGAATGAGGAAAATATACCTCTTATTTTTCCTTTAATAATTTATTGCTCCTTTTTTTACATTTACATTTTTATTCTTTTGGAATTTAAAGCATGATACAACTTTCCAACTTTTCTAAAAAATATTTTTCCTTACTGTTTTAAACAGCTAACCTCATATTATAAGGAAATCCTATGTATATACAAATTTATTTTATATGCATATGCAGTAATATAGGTTTTTCTACTTATGAAACAGAGCTACCCTGTTTTTAGTTATTTAGCTTTACAGTAATTTTCCTGTCATTTAACTCTAGAGCTCCATTATGA
Source organism: Tonatia bakeri (assembly GCA_004024845.1). Lineage (NCBI taxonomy): Eukaryota > Metazoa > Chordata > Mammalia > Chiroptera > Phyllostomidae > Tonatia > Tonatia bakeri. The sequence continues at coordinate 21,311 of PVIA01014656.1, read as the reverse complement.
TTATTTTTATATTTTTTATATATTTTTATATATTTTTATATTTCTGGCCATTCTTACTTTGTTGCTGTGGTGTCTTGTTTTAATTGTACATATGGGAGTCCTTGCAGAAAGAGAGGACACTAAAATTTGTTAATTCCAGAATAATTTTCTAAAAGAAGTAGGTACAAAGATGCAAATATAGAGGAGATAATGAAGTTCCTTGTGACTATTAATATCTGGGTACCAGTATACTTAGTCTTAAAGAAATGAGGAGGAGGGACAAGAATGAGAAGCTGCTACCATAACCCAGAAATCATGTGACGAAGACTACTAATTGACAATTTGACACTCCATTGAGCGTTAGAGTACACACAACTGAAAGGCAGAAGACAAAGGGCCTATTGGTGTAGTCCATATACTTAAGCCTTCCAAGTACAGAACAGGCTAGAGAAAGATGCACAGAAAATCTGGATGGGTATATGGAAGTTACTCTATATAGTAAACTTATTTTGCTTTTCAATATGTACTCATATCTTTCATCTAGGTGACAAATTTGTGTCCAATAAAAAGGAGGCATACTATCAACTACTTTATTATAGTGAACTAAGGTCCATTCAGTCATCCTATTGTTTGAAAGCTAAAATGTTAAATCATTTTTATTAGATTTGATAAGAAGGGTTACCTCCTTAGAGTCTCTACCAGTATAGTCTTCAGACCTAGAAAAAAAAAGCACATTTTAAATGGCTGAAAAAGCATGTGACTATTTGGTAAGATAGATGTGTATACATGGTCAGGTATTAATAATTGATGTCTAGAAAGGGCCATAGAGCAGCCACAGGTCAAAGTGTAGAAGAGGAGAAGGTAGGTAGCTAAAGATATATTATTTCCTAAATTATAAAATCATTGTATAAAGCAAATCAACAGAAATAGATATTTTAAACAACTTTTTGCCAATATGCTTAATAACTCCAGTAAAATAGATGAATTATTTGAAAAACAAAGTTAACAAAACATAGAGGATTGGAACATCTGAATAGCAATCTTGAATTTTTTTCTTGGGCTCAATATGTTTTAGTTAATAATTTTTCCCTCACTGATTTGAAGTGTTACATTATTATATGTTAAATTCTATTGAATTCTTTATTTAAGTTGAATTCATTATCATAAGCATGTCTATACAGAGAACTCCAGACCCAGATAGTTAACAGGAAAATGTAAGGAAACATTTAAGAAGAAACTCTATTTCATAAATCCGAAATGAGGGACAGACTGTCATGTCATTTAATGGATAAAGATAACCATTATACCGACACCTAAGATATGAAAAGAAAATTAAACTATTATCTCTCATGATATAATTCATCAATGAAGTATTTGAAAAATAAATCATCAGTATATACAACCATAAAGCTCATTATGATATCTGAGCTTTATCCAAGGAATGCAAGGTTGGGCTAATATTTGGAAATCAATCAATGTTAACAAAATGAAAGAGAAAAAGCTTACAATCATCTCAGCAGATGCAAAAAAAGTATTTAAAAATTCCACACCCATGATAAAAGCTCTAGGCAAATTTATCAACCTGATAAAGAGTATCTACGACAAATTTACAGCTAACATTTTAGTTAATGGTGACATTTGAGATGTCCTTCCTTTAAGACTGGGAACAAGGCAAGGATGTCATTACTGGTATTCAACATTGCATGAGAGTTTAGAGTCAGGGTATGTGACAGGAACAAGTAACTTGGATTGAAAAGGAAGAAGTGAAATTTTCTTAATTTAAATATAGTATAACAATTTACATCACAGTTACATTGTTACAAATAATTAGATAATAAAAATTACCTATTATTTATAATAATTAGCAATTGAAAATCAATAAAACAACTACTAGGCCTGCCTACAAAATTTAGGAAAGTCATAGGACACAGAGTAAGCATTTAAAAATTAACTGTAGAACCCTCCTTACTATTTTGCTGGTTCCTTCATTAATGTGCTAATTAAATATTTGCCATACCATCATTGTATATTTCTTTAACAGTCATGCTTTTAGTTGTTGAGAATTCTACTTTGACAGTTTTGGAAATTCCACTGAAATATATAAATGGCAATTAAGCAGGGTTGCATGAGAAGTATCTTACATGGTTTCTCTAAACCCAGACACATTTTTCTTAGCTCCCAGAGTGAATCTCAAGGGATCAAAGTATTTAACTCTCAGTAACTCCCAGTTCATTTTTTTCTGATTCTGTATGTATTTCTGGGTTTGGGTCAAGCTTGGTTTTTTATCTTTTTTTTGCAAATGATCACTAAATGAACTTCCCATTGTTGGCAATAAAAATTGCCAATTTGATTTTGCCTGACCATTTAATTATCTTTAACAGGTGAATATGGGAATCTATACATTTTTGAGTGAGAGAAAAACAAAAATTTGAATTGTCAAGTCAGTTTCATTTGGTTTTATCTCTTCTATTCATGTAAAATTATATCTCACTTCCATTAGAAAAAAGAATATTTATTTAACATAAGAAGGGGCAGGTTTTTGTGTACTCATTGAATACTTGCTAGAACACTGATGACATGCCCAAACTTGTAGCATGTACCTAACAAACTAGACTGAAAATAGAGGGGTCAAATGATTATCCCTTTCATACTTTGATTTAGAGACAAGCCCAGGCAAGATCAACTTATTACCAGCTAGTAATCTTTTCTTCTTAGCCCTCAAAATCTAATATTAGTGTACCATTCCCTTAACCTAATGCTTGGACTATCAAAAATATGTAAAACGGCACAGCCGTTTTTAAAGGAGGTTGTGTTTTGGGCAATGAAAGTGCATGGTATAATTTGTGGGAGATGGGGCAGACATGGGGCTTATAGACAGAAAATTTACTCCTAAGTGGAAGACCCCCAAGGATGACATGGTGGAAAGCACTGTGGGATATCTTTTCCCATTTTTCGTGTTGCTTGTGGCTGGTTTAGCCACTTAACATCTTTGTAATTGAGAAGCTTTTTCACTTCTGTAAACTTTTAAAGCTTATGTTAATCCTTAAAGACACTTTGGGGGATTTTTTTCTCTATTGTAATACTTAATAGTCATCAAGTAAGTATGCACTAGGTGTGCAGGTGAGAAGAATCTAGAGTAAATGTATGTCCACAGAGAACTAAGTCAATTCTCTTGGTAATGGGGCTTACTGGATTTCCTTAACATCTATTTCCACATCTGAGTTCAAATCAGTACGTGGTCTCCAGTTGGGAAATATTGCTTAAATATCTCTCTAAATTCCACAGAAATTTTAATGATTATAAGGATAATATGATATCATTACTGCAGTAATGGTCAACTCATAAAGGAGTTGTGATTTTAATATATGTTATTAGGAAAAAACATGAACCTATTTAAAGCAGTTAGTGCACATGTTAAAACAGTTATTAGGATGTTTCATTTATTTAAAGGTAAGTAGCATGGTTTCCAGCAAGGATGTCCTACTTTGCAAACACTCTGAAGTAATTTAAGTTTTTAGTTTTGCAATCCACAAGAGCTATTTAGAAGTTTCGTTGGAGTATATTAAATATATATCACACATTAACACCTTAGGAAAGATCATTAAATTTGAGATTCAGCAATATGTCAGTAAACAAAGGCTCAAGTTAAGTTTTATAGCATTTCAATTCCTATTGAAATTTAAGAAAGGAATCAAAGAGCTCAAGAAAGGATCAAACATTTCACATTGAGATACAGGTAACTGATATTTGCTTGAAATATCTTTCCACCAAAAATGAATTTTAACAAAATTACAGAGTAGACTCAAGAGATTGGATTACTACATGAAATTTTGCAATATTTTCAAAAGTATTTTGAACATATTTGAGAAATAAAAGGTCTTATATAGAATCTGCTAATTGAAATGGATAATATTGCATTTATTTAAAGAAAATTTTTGGTTTCTAACTGAAGGAGAAATGCTCACCCTTTAGTAATGGGGCACTTAAAGTCAAAGTCTCAGTTTGAAGACTATTAATGTTGAATACAGATCTTCAAAACTGTTTCATGTATGGGTTGATCCGTATGAAATCACCAATTGCAATCATTTTTGACCTGCAGAGAAAGGCATTTTCATATGCTTCAAGCGCTGTTTCTACTTGCTTGGCATAATTAATTCATTAGAAACAATTTTCTGCTAAATGAAACCATACAAGTAGGGAATGGTAGAAATTAAGGGATAGAGGGCTCACTCTCTGAATGCAGTTACCTTTTCCTGTAGGAGACAATGTTAATAGTATCTGTTGGAGATACTGTTCATTTACCTACCTGTATTAGCTTTTTAGTGCGGTGTAACAATTTAAGACAAACATAGCAGCTTACAATAGCACACGTTTATTATCTCATGATTTTCATGGGTTAAGAGTCCAGGGATGACTTATTGGGTCCTCTGCTTAAAGTCTCATAAGGTATAAATCAAAGTTCCAAATATGATCTTCCTAATGCAGAACATTGTTTTCTTAATACAGTAAATTTCTTCTTGTTTAAGCCCCTTTTATTGATTTCTTTGTTATTTGCAACTGAATGATCCTGAGCTGACATGATATCTATAATGTAGACAAGCATTTTGTCTTGTGTGACAAGTTGGGCCAGATCATCTTTACATGATTTTTTCTTGCCAACTAGAAAAAATATATGTAATGCTTGGATTCTAACACACCTGGAACACACTTCTACTGAATACAAAGTAAATCTGATTTGGAAATCGCTATTTGCCTATTCTTTGATCTAAAATGGCTTGAACAAAATACTAAAATACAACAAATCATTGCTTTTGAAAATTTTGAGTTGTTATCATGTAGAATAGTGTGTCTTAATCCTCAGCATGCATACAAATTGTTTGAAAGTCTTGTCAAAAATGGAAATTCTGATTCAGTTAGTCAGAGGTGAGGCATGATAATCTTCATTTTCTAGCAAGCTTAAAGTGATGTCAGTGTTGCTGAGTGTAAAGACTATGTTTTGTTTAGAAAAGATGTAGATGTATAATTTATTGGAAGTAGTTTTATTTAGAAGAGAGAAAAAATGAACTTTTAGTTTTTCAAAGAAAATGGTTTCAAAAATTTGCTCATTTGATTTTTCCCTTACTTTTCTTTTAGTTTGATCCATGGGAGACAATCATGAGCTTAAAGATTGCTTAAACTTTTTAAAAAGGAAGTGTCACATCCCATATAACAGCTTGTTTCTGATTTGCATTTTTATAATTCTATTGTATCATTGGGAAAAAACAATTTCTTTTCAGTGCTGTTTTCATTTTTTATATTTTTAATTCACTTTTTCATTGTTATTCTATTACAGTTGCCTCAATTTTCCCCTCTTGCCCTCCTCCGCCCACCCCACCATCTTGATATTTATTGGGGAGGAAACTGTATCTGAAAATAATGAGGCCAGATGATTCTTTAATTCAGAGGAAGAATGTCGGACTTTTTCTTTCTTTAAAAGAAGAAAGCTTCTCTTTGATGAGCTGACAGTTACATTATGTTCTTCTTTGCAGTCTCTTGTGACTACTGATTTACATCAAAGCTTTGCTGACAATTCAGCATGTTCAGTCTGTTCTTTGGACTGAGTGGAAATGTCAGGTAGTTTAGTTTAGATTAGTCACTACCAGGCATGGGAGCTGACTTTTATTTAGATTGAAAAGAGCTGCAAATTAGTACTATCCCAGCACCTTTCTGGAATGTCACTTCCGTTTTCAATTCACAAACCTAAATCATAAAACACAAGATTTGAAAACTTGAAAGGAAGAGTCGACCATTTATTCGGGATATAGGTATCTCCAACTGGAGTGCTAATGATTTTGAACTTGCAGAAGGTAATTTATTGCTGCCCTTAATAGGATTTATCTATCCTTTTAAAAAATTAATATTAAGGTCTTTTGAAGATTCTTACTTTATGTTTTCAATTGGTCAGGACATTTAAATACCCCTAAGAAAAGGTTAGTCCTCTGGATGACAGAGAATATCCAGTCTGATGTAATAAAGGATATGTTTACATAAAAATAGTTCTCCATTTTAAATTTAACTAACATACCAAATATACCTAAAAATTTTAAACAGAATGTAAGCTGATCATATATCTTAAGAGAATAAAGAGTTTCAAAACTGTAAAAAAATGGTTTCACTAAGACTAACTATGGTACCATAAAGAATAATAATGTTGCCAGGAAAAAGTCTTGGTACATTTAATATATAAGAATGAGTTTGCTATTAAGACTAAATTATCTCAAATGAAGTACAGACTTCCAATTTTTAGGTATATTATAATTTTAGGTAAATGCACTTAAAATTATGCTTAGATATGTTTTAGTATAATACTTTTCTTATATGATGAAAACTAGGCTTAATCCATTCTTAGCCAAAATATGAATTTGTGGGGGGGGTCTCATCAATGACACTTTATTACTTTAGGTATTTGAAGTAAATTACTTAGAAGGCACAATCTGGTGGGAAAAAATAGAAAAAAATAGAAAACTTAGAAAAAACTATAAATTAGCCCCTATTACTACTCAGAAATATCTTCAGTTAGCATTTTGGCATACTTGCCTCTAACATTTTATTTATTTATTTACTTTTTAAACAGACTCTTTGTTTTTAAAGACTTTATTTATTTATTTATTAGAGAGGGGGAGGGAGGAAGAGAGGGAGAGAAACATCAATGTGTGGTTGCCTCTCACGCCCCTTACTGGGGACCTGGCCTGCAACCCAGGCATGTGCCGTGACTGGGAATTGAACTGATGACCCTTTGATTCACAGGCCAGCACTCTACTGAGTCACACCAGCCAGGGCTTCCCTCTACTATTTTAATGCTAATCTAGATATACATTCAGAAAATGGGTGTCATGTTTCAAATATTCACCAAGAAACTGCATTCATGTGCACACACACACAGCGTTTATTAAAAAGTTGTTTTCCTGCTGGTATTAGTTTGCCAGGGCTTTGATCACCAGAGATCAATTGGCTAGAAGGCAGACCCAGCAGAAGCCTGCAAAAGCTTGGGAAGTTGATTGGTTATTTTGAAAAAACTCCTGGTGGGTCACAAACCTGAGATAATATAACCCAGGGAAACAAAGTATTTCTATCTCTCTTCCTCTCTCTCACATAGGAACCCATGTTCACTGCCTCTGCTCGTGTGTTCTCTCTCCATAAACCTGTGGCACTAGTGGACTCCGTGTGAGCCTGGATACTGCAGCACAGCAACAAGTTGAAGCTGGGAGCACAAGCTAAGCTACCTGGATGAGCAGAGACCACGTAGCAGATGCCAATAGACTTCAAAGGACTAAGCTTTAATATGACACAGAAACTGTGGACACTGGCCTTTGCTTTGGCCTTGCTGAAGAAACAATAGGACTTTTTCCATGGAGGGGCAGCTGGAAATGGGACACAGAAGCAACCTTTCACCCAAATGAACCTTGTTACACCACAGTCTCCTGTGCGTGGGTCTCTGGAATGCTTTCTTCATGCTTCCGTGAAAGATCCCCTCTTTCACTGTCAATAAAAGTAATGCAAGATGTTGATAATAGGTGGTATTGTGGGGGGAGGGAACTCTGTACTGTTTGCTCAACTTTTCTGTCACACTAAAACTGTTCTAAAAATAAACAGTATTAACCTAAAAAAATAAGAAGTCACTGAGCTGCAAATTTATGATTGGTGCCTTTTACTATGTGTAGTTTGTGCTTCAAGATAATGTAAAAACCACTTAAGAAAAAAATTAAATTGAAAAACACCAAGACACAGTCAAAATATTTTGATTAAAAATCTTTTAGTAAAAGGGCAAAATGATTGAACTCAATTGTGTAAAAAGTTGGGACCCTAAAATATACACTTATCATTAGGCAATAAAGCAGAGCCTGGGAAGTCTAGATACTGAATTAGAGAGTTTAGTACATGCATATTGTGGTATTCCTTTTCATAATTATTATTTCAGGTTGTTATTCAAGAAAGCAATGCATCAAATATTACCAAGCTAGTCAGTATCATCATACATAATATCAGAAATGCCTACTTCAGCTAACCTAGTGAATTTAGAGATGGCATAATTTTAGGATAATCCTTTCAATTAATGTAGTTGTTGTTTCCTAAAACTTTTCTTACACAACATTCAGTTGCAAGGGAAACTGGAAACCTGTGTGGGTATGTGTGTCCCACCCCCAAATGTGTGATGCCAAGGGCAAGACACATTAGTAGTGGGCTTCATGGATGTTTGCCTTGAAGCTCAAAGTGTTAGCTAATCCATTGGGCTATCCTATTCTTTGGATTTCCTTTTGAAGGAAGAGATTAAATAAAACTACTGCTTTAATTAAGAGCAGACATAAAAGCAGAGTTCAGTGAGAATCAGCGTAGGAAGCATATGTACAGAATTAAGTAAAAGTTTTAGCAGAAAATGCAAATAAAGATGTTTTTAGGCATAGAAGTGGAACGAGGGAATTTATCCAAACACCAGCAGTTCTAGAAAGCGCTTTTCTAGCTCCCCTGGTACTTGACTTTATAAAACTCATGTAATCACAATGCTGAGGGAACAACCAGCTGGATCAGAGTACTTGCTTGCTCCTGCTTTTCATCTAGTCAGCCCAAATGAATGATTTTGTTATGACAAGGCTTTCTCTCACAAGGATCCTACAGACCTACCATACATAAATACCAGAGCCTTTAAATAGCTCCATCAGCTTACATACACAGAAAAGAGGATATTATTAGAGTATATAGATTAAAATGTCAACATTTTGAACTGCAATTAAGATTGTTCCAGTATTTCTTTTGTAAAGCTGTATTTTCAGGAATTCATAATTCAACATAATAATCATTCCCCATATAAAACTTGGCTCACAAATTCACAGGATGCAAGGGTTTTATTTTGATCTTAAAATAAAGCAACTTTGAATTTTTTAAAGGAACTGCCACAGTGTAACTCTCTTACTTTGACAAGTTTTGCAAAGAAAAAAAAGAACAACCCTTTTGCTATTTTTTCAGCCTACTAGCTATTGAAACGGATTCAATTTTCTTTAGTATATGTAATTAAGTGTCTTATGATTGGCCTTCTAAATTGCAATTGTTTGTGTATATATTTCCATGAATTGCAGATTAAAAAAAAAACTGCAGTGTGCAATTGTTTATTTCTTGAGAAAAAAATCTATGCATCAAATATGCCAGGTTCAAAGAGCCAGGGATGTTCAACCCAGAGGATAGCCGTCTCCCAAGGAATTTCAATTCATTAGGGAGCAGACTTGCTCTGTATAGACACAATTGGAAGTGTGATTTAAAGCCACAAGAAAACAGTTAAAACAGCAAGGGAAAATACTCTTATACGTAAACTCATGCAGAGGGGGTGGACTTATTATGTCTTTAACTGTTTTTCCAGGATGGTCTAAAAGATATCTCACTAAAGATTTTAGGGACAGGACCTTGGCAATAGTGAGATTCCTTTAAACTTTGAGACTCTAAAACTTTAAAACACACTTCATAGTTCTATGGAAGATAAAGAAAATTAAAATATTCATAGTTGAAATTATTTTTCCACAATAGATAAAAGCTGGCCATTGTTTTCAACCAGTTTCTTTCCACCAATTTCCACTTATGTACGACAGGCTGGAGAGTGGGAAGGGATATTTCAAGCTGTCTATAGGGCATGAAGTATCTAGAATAGAATTGTGGGATATACTTGTACAATTAATATCTACAGTTAGCATTGTCTTATGAAAGAGGCATGGGATTATTTTTTAAATATAAAATCTTACATTGACTCATATTCTCATAGAGTATAAGAGTGCTTATTTCCTTACAGTTGTCCAATACTAAGTATCATTACATCTTAAACCATTTAAAGTGATTGTTACTGCCCTGACCAGTGTGGCTCAGTTGGGCATCATTCCACAAAGCAAAGGGTTGCCAGTTCAATTCTTGGTCAGGGCACATGCCTGGGTTGTGAGTAAGGTCCCCTGTCAGGGCAGATAGAAAGCCAACAGATCACTGTTTCCCTCTCCTTCTCCTTCCCTTCCCTTCTCTCTAAAAAGAAAGAAATAAAATCTTTAAAAAATAAAGTGATTGTTACTATGACTTTAAAATTGAGGTGAAACTCACATAACATAAATTCAATATTTTAAAGTGAGCAATCAGTGGCATTTAGTACATTCACAATGTTGTACAACTACCACCTCTATCTACTTTCCAAATATTTTCATCATCTTAAAAGGAAATCTCCTAGTCATTAAGCAGTTGCTTCTCATTCCCCATTCCCCTTACATCCTGGCAAACATATTTGCTTTCTGTGTCTGTGAATTTATCTATTCTGAATACCTCCTATGAATGAAATCATACAACATGTAACTTTGTGTCTGGTTTCTTTCACAGAATCATATTTTCTAGGTTCATCCACATTGTATTATATATCAGTACATCCTTTCTTTTTAATTGTATGGGTATATAACACTTTATATGTCTTAAAATGTGCATATATAAAAATTATTCAATGTCTCCTTTCTGTACTTCATTTCATAATCACTCCAAATAAAAATAAACACTCATTTTTGGATATCTTAAAAAAATAAGCATGGCTTTATGTCACCCATCATACTAAAGTGTAACCTTATAAAATCAAACTCATTTTTATGAATGTCATTACCTGGTTTCAAGCTTGTTTCTTTGTTATTATTCCAATCATCTATCTACTTCAACTTTATACCAATACCTTTGTACCTGTCATGTCTAACCTTCAGTGGGTCAACAATTTATCTGGCATCCTAGACTTCATCAGTTTCATGGTCCTCATGAGAAATTGAAAGAATTAACAAGACATCCCCAAGATTTTCAACATACTGGGTTAAGAACAAAAGGTGAAACAAACTGATTAATCATCTTTCTCTGCTTTCAAAAGGTGACTAATTCTTACTGTCACCTCCTAGACTCAAAACCTGCAACTGTCAGAAGTTTTTCTAATCTGATCCAGTCCCTCCTTCATACCACCTTTTCTGCTTCAGACCCTTCATGATTTCCCTGGGTGTCCAGATCTTTAACTCGTAAACTCCATTATATCTTCAACCTTCAACTTCTGGCTTCAACTAAAATCTGGCTATCTTTCCACCACTACTTCTTTCATAAGTACATCAAAATAAAACTGGTTTTAGTTTGTGTATTTGTTTGTCTCTCAACTACATTATCTCATTCTTGGGAAGTGAGGTAACTAGTTTCCTTGCTCCAAATTACTTTTTTAAAGACTTTATGTATTTATTTTTAGAGAGAGGGGGAGGGTGGGAGGAAGAGAGGGAAACATTAGTGTGTGGTTGCCTCTCACGTGCTCCCCTCACTGGGGACCCAAGCATGTGCCCTAAGTGGGAATTGAACGGGCGACCCTTTGGCTCACAGGCCAGTGCTCAGTCCACTGAGCCATACCAGCCAGGGCTCCAAATTACTTTTTACAATATTTTTGTGTTTTTCTCATGTTTAACCACAAGTTTTTTTGCAGCCCAAACCCTTAGGCCATACCTGTCTTTCGTCTACTGTCCTTTACTAGCAGTCATGCTCCATGCCTCCCCCTCCAATAAAATGAAGGTTTAGTTCTTGATTCTCTCTTCTCCTCCACTGATACCATTATTCTGGATATTTTTAATATGCAATTGGAGGTGATAGCCATGCAGATGTGCCAATCAGATTCCCCTTTAAAGAATAATATGCCGCTCAGTTATGAGGAGGGCAGTTAGCTGACAACCTCTAGCTACAGCACCTTTAGGATCTGCTGTAGTATGTCACTAAAGGCCGTATTTTTTTCATAGAGGCCCATAATTACCAAGCATGATGATATTACCATGCCCCTTGCCCTTTCTGACCAAATGCAAGACTTGTCTAATGGTTAACCTTTGCTCCAGAAGTAAAAATTAGATTACCCCAAACATTCAGATCTGCATCACAGTCTGAGATTCTTTCTCCCATATGCTCCGTTCCAACTCTCCTGTCAGAGGTGTCAGATATGTCTCCAAGTCTGCAGGCTTTCCCTGTCCAATTCTGTGTTCTCTTATCTTTCCCAAGAATTGCCCTTCCCAATAACTGCCTTGGATTCCTAACTCCACATCAGTGTCTGCTTACCAGAAGATCTGACTTGACCAGGTGGCTGTTCAATCCAAGATCCCAGCCTCTCTTTTCCATTACCTATCACTTTGTGGCCTTTACTTACACTTATCTTAGTGATCCAATTTCATGGGAACACCCTACATTTTGATATCATCAATAATTACCATCTTCGAAATATCAACACCAAACATCACATCCTCTAATGACAAACTCCTGTTATTCCTACTCATTTATTCTGATATCCTTATTCCAACAATACCTTATTTCATCAAAATCCCATTATAGTCTTTGGGAGACAGACACATCTAGAGCCATTTTAATTAGCAACACAGAAACTAGTACATCTAACCCTGGCAATAATAAAAACTCAGAAATTGCTTTAACTATAAACTTTCCCTTTTTTGAGCCACAGTGTGATTTGCATAGACAGCTACAAGTAGGAAATAGTTCCTAACCCTGTCTGTCCTTACTTAGCATTTAACTTTCTCTCCTAACTTGCTAAGGGTATTGTCTGTAGGTGCATATTTATTCTAAACCTTTATATTAATACCAAGGGGAAGGGAGGATTGTGGGAAAGAACAGTTTTATATGACAAATGCAGTTGGCATCTGGCACCTGGGTCCTCTTGTGGACAGGTGCAAAACTGCTGACTCTTTCATTCAAGTTTTAGGGGCTCTCTGGAGGCTCTCCTACTGGACTCTTCTGACAGCCAGTCACTGTTGCCTCTATCTCTGTCAGTCTCTTTTTACTTAGGGGATCCACTCTAAAAGATGCTGTGGGAATGCCACAGGGGTGCTGTTCATTTGAAACAGAATTATGAGGAGTTAATTCATTGCATCTAATAACTTTCTACTTTCTTTCTTTCTCAGCACTGGTGCTTCTAGCATTGGCCAGAGACTTTTCTGAAAGTCTCCAGGCTGTACCAGACACCAGTCCACCATATTTGCTGAGTTAGCTAAGTGTAAAGAATAAGCATCAAGCTTCCAGAGAAGTTTCTTTAAAGCCTTCTCTCAACAGGTCTGTGGCTGGAAGGTGGCACCCCTACTTACTCTTCTCCTTTTATGGAGGAAGGAGGCATGGACTCCCAACATAGCCATAGCTCTATCCAAACAAATCTCTTCACAGATTCTTACTCACTTCCTCTTCCTCCATCTTTTATCTTCAACTGAGAAATAAGGAGGGTCTTTTGTTTCTTTAATTCAAAAACTTATTTTTGGATTTTTGGGATATTTGTAGATATGTGTTAGATATTTGTGATATTTCCCTTGACAACCTGAATATGGTGTATCCAACAACTCACTTTGTTGTCTGATGACTTTTATATTTCAACATCCCTGTCAACACTTCCGCACTAGCATCATGTTAAATATGAAACTTTTCAAACATATGGAAGAGTTCAGAGAAATACATAATATCTAGCAAATCCTAACATTTTTGCCATAGTTATAGTTTTCAATTTTTATGTGCAGCACTGTGTTTTCAGTCAGGTTATAATACTGATGTAGGGACATCTTTTCTAACTTTCAATTTAAGTTGGCACAAGGTATTTTTTTCCTGTATCTTGGTAAACTTTAAAAACCCAAGCCTTAGACTTAAAATGAGTTTAGAGGTCCTCTAAAGCTCTGTCCCTGCCTCCTATCCCTTCTGTAACAACCAGCTCAGTGTTACGGCCTTACCTTTTCGTTTCTTCTTTGTTCCTGGCACTTGAGGATTTTCCTTTCTTTCTGACCAATTCAGCAATATATTTTGCTATTGTCATACTTTATCCAGGATTTCACTGAGTTTATAGCAGAGGAGGCATTATTTCAGGCTGCCTTATGTCAGAACCAGAAATCTCCATTTATTCACTCTTGAACTTGCTCTACTCTAACTTTCAAAATAAGAGTTAAACTGTACTTTGCAAGGACACCAACCTGGTTTATATTGAGAAATACAGTGGAGAATTATGCCTATCACCCTCTTATTAGATCATTTGGAGCACCAAATGAATTTGACCACACTCTCTTATTTGAAAAAAACCTCTGCCTTTGATCAGAAGACTTTCCCGGTTTTCCTGATCTGATATTCTTGACCTTAATGTCAGAGTGCACCAGGGTCAGTATGCTTCCCTTCTCTATTGTCCAACTTTATTACATCCATATATGATGGGGACTGAATAATTGTTACCAAGTGTTCACTTCTCCTCTGCCACTAAGAAGGTTATTTATTGCTGGGCATTAATGTATGACAGATAGTGCTAACCTGTGAGCACAGTATACTTTTCTATTTCATGTGATTTGCATTGACTATGGAAATGTGAATAGGAGTGATGAATGCCAATTAGAAGCAGACACTTACAGAGAGAAGTAGACACTTATAGTGAGGTTGTGTGTTTCCACAAAATTCCTTCCTCATTTTCTCCCCACTGTGAAGCTGGGATTTCCTATTAGTAGCTGCCCTTTCAGCCAATTCTGAGAATGACAAAGACATGGAGAGCAGGGCTGAACAGACCCACAAAGCCACAGCTATTTCTCTTTCCACAAATAACATATGCAGGGAATAAACTATTTTGCTGTGGTAAGCCACTGAAATGTTGGGGTTGTTTGTGACAGCAGTGAGATATAATACAAACTGACTGGTACAAGAACCAGCTCGTCACTTTAAATTTATTTCTCTAGTCCTGGATGGTGTTGCTCAGTGGATTGAGTGCCAGCCTGTGAAACAAAGGGTCACCAGTTTGATTCCCAGTCAGGGCACATGCCTGGGTTGCAGGCCAGATCCCCAGTTGGGAGTGCATGAGAGGCAACCACACATGGATATTTTTCTCCCTCTCTTTCTCCTTTCCCTTATCTCTAAAAATAAACAAATAAATAAATCTTTAAAAATTAAAAGAATTATTTCTCTAGGGTTACATTGATGTCTGAGCTGTAGTCTCATACAAGTAATTTCTTAGTGATGTTTCTCCTTAGTTAGTAAAAATGAGATCAATGTTAGATATAGAAAGATGAGTTATTAAGCAAGAGTTTAAAACATGAAAATACTACTTGGTAATTGGCCATGATTTTTTATAATCACAGGATAGCTGCAGTCTGACAAGTCCCAGGCATAATAATTACCACACACTTAAGAAACTAATGTTCTTATATTTGCAGGTGTGGCCAACATGCTTTGAATTATGGGAAATATGACAATCGCTCCACAGGTGTTCTTTTAGAAATCTTAATATATTTATCAGTTTTAATAAAGCAATTTTATAAACCAAAATTAGTCATTTAAAGATATGTATTGGTGCTTTTAACTGCCATTGATCCGTGTTCATAGGGTTAAAGGGTCATTTTAAAACTATTTTCATGCAAGTTAACTCTGTGTAGTAGACGTTAGTAAAATAGTTCAGAGAGGTTAACAGTAAGAATTGGGTAAAATATATCATCATGACTTATACACATAACAGGTCAAAATCATGTATCATATTCTTGGGTAGAATGGTTATCACAGGTAAGTATGGGATTTGACCTCAAAACCAGTATTGAAGTCAAGTTTAACTATATTTTCATAAGCCACTTAAGCAAATTTTACTCTAATTCACTAACATTAAATTTATTTCTATTCAATCATAAAATAATTGAACTTTTATTCTTAAGTACTGTATATATACATTGAGTGAAACACAAAAATGAAATCTCTGTTTAACAGAAAAGTGAACAATTCAGTCATTCTTTTGGGATAGGATAATTATTGGGAATCATGAAGAGCTAACTATTGAGAAGGAAAACACTATTTTCATAGAGTATATAGCTAAATTCACTATCAATATCCACTTAAAACACTGAGGACCATAACATGGAGCTTTAGTTATTAAACTTGTGATGATATTAGTACTAGTGAAAATTTATAAACCACAATGTAGCAATTATTTATTAAAATTATTTTAAAATCTTTTGCTCTCTCATGTAGGAGTAAGTGTGTACACAATTGTTTGATGTAAAATGATTTCAAAATTTTACAGAGGTGTATGTAACATGAAGAAATTAAAATAAATAGATGAGAAAATATGGAAGAAAGGAAGCTAAAGGAAGAATAATAAGACCAAGAGTTCAAAACACTTTATTAAGATTAACTCAATTATCGGCCAAAACAAATAAGAAAACATGATTAGCAATAACTATTATCAAGGAAAATACTCTAGTTATTTTCAGATAAATATATATCTAAAAATAACTAAAATGTAAATTTTTACTATTGATACACGAGAGAAATTTTGTAGCTATGCCATTGCAATAACACATAATCATTATATAATAATAATAGGACTAGCCATAATAACAATAATGACTGCTGCTTTCTGATATCTGTTTCCCCTTTCCTTTTGGGTACATGAGAGCCTGAACTTCTTTGTCTGCTTAACTTTGAATGGAATAATATGGCTAGTGGCTATCAAAAGCTTTTTGTGTGAATAATATGAGTTACTTCGGGCTATGGTATTTAATTGTCTGTGTGAAATTCTATCAAGATCTCTTTCTCTTTGGCTCAGAGATCAACAAGAATTGAGATGGTGGATGCCCTATCTGTCTTAGTCTTTGAGTGACTAGGATGAATGGAGCACCCTCCTTTCAACATATGATAAACATAAAGCCTAAGGAAGAAATCCATCTTTGTTATTTTAAGTCTCTGAGATTATGGAGGTAGTTTCTTATTACAGTGTTACTCAGCCTATGCTGATTGATACAGTCCTCAAAAGGATACCCTATATAGTGGTTATTTATCCTTAAAAACTACCCTGAAAATGCACTTTTACAAAGATTAGTGGTATGAATAAAAATCAAGAACAATACAATGATGAATACTTGGAGGATGAAATCTCTTGTCCCTGCACTCAATTCTCTCATAATTTAATCCAAGTATTACCTTTAAAGTAGTTTTATACATTTACACATAATAAAAGCTACAAATATGAGTCATGTGTGAAAATAATTTTGATAATATATCATATTTAATCCAATATGTTTGCAATGTAATTGTACTATGTAATCAATATGACATTAATAATATAATATTTTACATTTTTTACTAAGTATTTGGAATGCGATGGATTTCAAATGTATCAAATGACACATGTTACACATCTGAATTAAGTCAGGCCACATTTCAAGTGCTCAATTGCCGCATGTGGCCAGTACCTACAGTACTGGACAGTGCAACTTTACAGGATTTAGAATCTAGTAAAATAAATTATATGCACAGCATTCAGGTACTTGTTTATAAATCTTATTTTTTAATTGTACTTTAAATAGAATATTTAAATTATATTCTTTTTCAAGAACAAACATAAAGATATTCTTTGTAGCCAGATTTAAATAGATCTAGATTACTCTGTAAATGAGTACAATGTGTGACACCTTGCACAAAAATCAAGTAGCCTACACTGGAAACCTGTCTGTATATATGGCAACTCCATCTATGCATTAAAATTTGGCCCAGCAATAATTATTTTCAGTCAGGGCCAACACTTTTCTTGAGACAACACAATGAGTCTTTTTTTCACATTGAGATATATGGGAATTTAGGATACCAAAGTTCTACAGTGTAAAGCATAATAACAGTAATTTTAGTGAAATAAAAATATTTCATGCATATGTTACCAATCAATTTCTATGACAATAATATATGAAAATATCCTTCAATCACCTAATTTTAAGTATTGTAACATTTAATGACTCTTGCAAAATAATCTGCTTGCAAATTATACTCCTAAATAGAATTATTTGATCTACTATAGAAGGTTGCTACATATAAACAATGTTTGAAGAATTTGTGCCAAAAATTATTTTTGTTTTGAAATAGTTGGGTCAAAATGTAGGGAGAAGTCAGTGAAACTAGGCCTTGCAATATTTTGTTCTGCTTTGTGGACCGATTGTTGTGATTTTGTAAAAAGAGAGGTTGCAATTATTGCCAATTTTCTGCATTTTCTCAGTGCTCTGAAATACAGTTTCATCAGTGTTCTAGCTGCTAATGCTGATTTTACAATCCTTCTTTAAAGGAGTTATATTCCAATTACTCTGTAGCCACAGAGAGTGGTTTGCTCTCAAATTATTATATTTAGAATCAATATTTTGTTTTACTTCTGTTGTTGAGAGGCTGTAAGGGGAAACTCTCTATTTAGTAAAATACTGTACAGGGAAGAAAGATATTCAGAAGGTTCCCTTTCACTGGCAGCACTCACATGCTAATGGCTTCTGAAAAATAATACTGTGAAAACCAACTTCAAGGTAATACATTACAATTAAATGTTTTGTTTTAAATTGTATTTGCTGTTCCTATTAATTCAAAACAGGCTCTGTATTCCACAAGTACGTATCATTCACAACCCCAGGGCACTTTGATAAAAAGGTGTAATATTTTATTTGATTTTTTTGTCAATCCAGCATTTCAACTCAGATTTGTTTTATGAAAAAGTATCACAGAACATAGTGCACTTGTTTTCTTGGAATTATTGTACTTTACACGACACAACAATTATCCTATATATTTTAAGTTTTACATCAAGTTAATCAATAATTTGAAAAGTGCTCAATGACTTGATGAGATGATTTTATAATTTATTTTTAAAGAAGTACTCTAAAAAGAGGAGACCAGTAATAAAAGATAAAAAAAAAGAAGGACTCTTGCTGGCATGAGGCAGAAAGACAAAGGGAGAGGCACTGCGAGCTCCCAATCATTCCAGATACCTCATCGATATGCCAGTTCTGTAAATAAGCACCACGTGCAGCAGACGAACTGCCCAGTTGACTCCAATCAACGCATAGTAGCAGTGCCTAACACATTGTAGACACTGTTTTAGGTATTGGGGATAGAGTATTGAAGATAACCACCAAAGGTCTTAATTTCATTGAGCATTTGGACTGTTAGGAGCAATCCAAGAAATGTAAAGAAAAAAACTGTTTAAAAATCTATTATGTTGGTAATGGAGCAAAAGCCATGCCAAGCCATTTTGAATGCTTGCAAAATCAGCCTGCAAGGAAAATGAAGCCTCCTTTTTTTGTGTGTAATCCATATACAAAATGGAGACATTTTGTAAGAATTCTAATGCTATGTGATCCCTAGACAATGAATTAGACGAAAATCTGCATCAAAACATGAAAAGGAAATGGACCTCTTTAAAAGTACGTTCATTATAAAACTGCAACCAACAAATACACTTTCACAGGATTCCTGCTTTGGAAAAGGTGCTTTATGCTGGCAAGTGGACTCATTCCTGTGGTCCCACTACACTGGTTTCTGCAGATGGGTGTGCTATTTTGTAAGATAAACATTGTGATTAGCATTCTGCCTTTTGTCAGTCTCAGGGAGGAGCTCACAATCTGTTTCTACTTCAGCCCTCCCTAGGTAATGCGATGGTCCAGGGCATCCATTCTCTTTCAGATACTCCAATATTCCCCCCCATCAGGCTCAGTGACACTTATAAAAAAGCCATTGCTGAAAAAATCAGATAGTGAATGTGTGGAATTTGTGGCAAGCTGAAAACAAAGACAGAATATGTGTACTTTTCTTCCTCAAAGAGGACTCATTTGGCAAACTCAGGGTTCTCATTTTACTTCAGGTATTTTGTGCCATGAATTGACATGGTATAGACCTTGTCATCTGATATGCATATACTCTTCCCAGCAACAGGGAAGAAATACTTGGCATTGTTGATATTAGGACTGGTGCTGCTAATATTTAGGGAGAACCTTGACTATCTGAGTGTGGTTGGGTTGAGATGCTTCTACAGGTAGACTAAATAATTTCAACATAAAAATAAAACATGATTGCATTTTCTTAATCTTTGCTTATAGAAACTGAAGCAATGGTAATTACCATTTTTAAATGCTTCCAAACTAATTAACCAACAGTGGTTTGGCTTTACTTTTGAGTATACTTAAAATTTAAGTAACTGGTAACAAAAATAAATTGATTACTTCTTTTGGTTGGGACTATGTATTAGAAAATGAGGAATAAGTTTATGAGTAAATGCAAATACATAATTGAATAATAGTAACCACTAGAGAGACCTGAGAGGCAATGAACCTCCAGAGGTTATTTCATGATATGATACTAAGACACAGAAGCACAATATGAAATGTTGCCAGTGCTGTTACTTCTTCATATGAATTCATATACACAAGGATTGGGCTGGAAGACTGAAAAGGGAAAAGTTAATTTTTAGAAAAGTATTTCCTTTATGTCTATATCCATGTACAATAACCTACAATCAGAACAAAACCAATACAATTAAAAATACAGTGCATATATCTGAGTACATCCTGTGGTAGTCAAAGTAAACATTAAATTAATGTTAAGTTTTTAATTCTTTTTCTGGTATGTGGCAAGAGTGGAAATTCAACATGAGTGTCCTGTGAGTCTTCTTTTACTTAATGCAATGGATTTAATACCTTAAAGAGGGAGTATATTAGCCTAAGAAAACCAAATTGAATGCATGATTATGTACATTTCTAACTTCACAATCTTTTGACCCTTAATATGTGCCTTAAGCTTTTGCACACTCAACCAATATCCATAAAATGCAGAGAACAATAATGTCTGATTTGCCAAGCAGGCACATTAGTGGTGATGATCAGATGACATAGTAATGCACTTGTAAGCTGTACAATTTCATAAAGATATGTGTTGTTTTATGATATGAACAAAATAACTAATTTAGCAAGCTCTTGCCAGAATCCTTTTGCCACAGTGCATCTGATCCGCGTTTGCATGCTCAATTTGTTTGGGTTCCATTCGGTTAGGAAAATGGTATGTTTTAGATTGTGCAATTCCTGACCCTCACTAAGTATAATTCAGTTCTTTTCTTTTCTACACGTCCACAGATCACTAACTCCGTGACTGAGAGCAGCTGCCCTAGACCAGTATTTCCTAGCCAGGAGGGATCAAAACCTCAGCTGCTCCTCTGAGCACATTCAGTTCTACTCTCTGCTCTAAGTCGGCCTGTTTCCCAATAGTTCCTCAATAGTTTGCTTGTATCTCACCTATTCCTGTAACATCCCTTCAAAAGCTTCCCCTTAACTGTCACCTTCAGGGAGAAAGAGCACATAATAAAGACATTACAATTTGACATATCTACTATCACATTTTCTTTTTTTCTTTCAGCTTTATTGAGGTATAATTGACAAAACTGTAAGGTGTTTAAATTTTTTTATTTTTTTTATTTAAATGAATGTTCAAGTACAGTTTTCACCCCCTTACTCCCATTCAAGTCCTCCCATCCCCCC
>PVIA01014655.1:0-26054 GCA_004024845.1 Tonatia bakeri | reverse complement strand
CCATTGGCATATTTCACAGACATGGAACAAGCACTCAAAATTTTATATGGAACCATAAACAACCCCAAATAGCTGCTGCAATTTTGAGAAAGAAGAGCAAAGTAGAAGGGGTCACAATATCTGATACCAAACTCTATTATAAGGCCACAGTTATCAAAACAGCCTGGTACTGGCATAAAAACAGGCACATGGACCAATGGAATAGAACAGAGAGCCCAGAAATAAACCCAAATCTCTATGATCAATTTATATTTGACAAAGGGGGCAGCAACTTCAAATGGAGTAATAATCACCTCTTCAACAAATGGTGTGAGAACTGGACAACTACGTGCAAAAAAATGAAACTCGAGCACCACCTTACACCATACACAAAAATAAATTCAAGGTTGATAAAAGATTTAAATATAAACTATGACACCATTAAAATCTTAGAGGAAAACATAGGCAGGAAAATCTCAGATATTTCACGCAGCAACCTTTTTACTGACATGTCCCCTAGAGCAAGGGACATAAAGGAAAGAATAAACAAATGGAATCTCATCAAAAGAAAAAGCTTCTGCACAGCTAAAGAAAATAGTATTAAAATAAAGAGAGAACCAACTGTATAGGAAAATATATTTGCCAATGATACCTCAGACAAGGGTTTAATCTCCAAAATATATAAGTAACTTACATGATTCCACTTTAAGAAGACAAGCAATCCAATTTAAAAAATGGACAAATTACTTGAACAGAAGCTTTTCCAAGGAGGACACATGGAGGATCCAGAAACACATGAAAAGGTACTCAATACTGCTAGCTATCAGAGAGATGTAAATTAAAACCACAATGAGATACCACTTCACACTAGTCAGAGTGGCCATCATAAACAAATCAACAAGCAGCAAGCATTGGAAAGGTTGTGTAGAAAAGGGGACCCTAGTTCACTGTTGGTGGGATTTCAGACTGGTACAACCACTATGCAAAACAGTATGGATGGATATTCCTCAGAAAACTAACAATGGACCTGCCTTTTGACCCAACAATTCCACTGCTAGGATTATGTCCTAAGAACCCTGAAATACCAATCCAAAAGAATCTATACACCCCAATGTTCATAGCAGCACAATTTACAATAACCAAATCCTGGAAGTGACCTACTTTCCCATCAGTAAATGAATGGATCAAAGAACTCTGGTACATTTACGCAATAGAATTCCATGCAGCGGAAAGAAAGATGGAACTCCTACCCTTTGTGACAGCATGGATGGAGCTGGACATCATTGTGCTAAGTGAAATAAACCAGGTAGTGATAAACAAATACCATAGGATCTCACCTTTAACAGGAACCTAAACAACAAAGCAAACAAACAAGCAAAATATAGCCAAAGACACTGAAATACAGGACAGGCTGACAGTGACCAGAGGGATGGAGGAGGGAATTTCAGGGAGTTTCAGGGGCAAGTGCGAAGGGCTTACAGGAACAAATATAAAGGACACATGGACAAAAACTGGGCAGGGGGTGGAAATCAGAGGGAAATAGGGAGGGATGGATGGGTGGGCTGGGACGGGCATAAAAGATAGAAAACTGTACCTGAACAACAATTAAAATAAAATAAAATAACATAAAGAGGTAATTAACAAAGAATAGAAATAATCTGAATGATTTAATAACTGATGAGGTTTTATTGGGGGTCACCCTGCCTGGTCTCAGGAAGCTGTGACCCCCTGTGACTTAGGCTGAGTGAGAGACCTCCAGATCAGGAGCTACTAAGGAGACAAAACTTATCCCCCTGGCATGAACGCTACCTGTTCTGTGCCTGGCCTTTAATGGTAGATCAGTTCCCAATGACGGGTAACAATTCTCTAGGGTAGAGAATGGACCTAAGACAGGTGCATTCTGCATAAAGACCTCTGTGGAAGAGTCTCACGAGACTGTGGAAATAAATGAAGGGGCTGTGGAAAGGAAGGGGTGATCAGCATCTACCCGTGCCCCCTCTTAGCCTGAGTCTTTGTACTCAGATGTGAGAAATCCTAGTCTCCTTGCTGCCTCTGTCTCCAGCCCTTCTCAGGGCTTAGCAGCTCAGAGCAGAGATGGCGGGTCCCGGGGTAATTAGGCCTGGGACAAAGAATATGCAAGATCCTGTGAGATCTGTTTGCTGGAGGATGTTATTAACTTGGAATTTGAAGGCACAGTCCAGAAACCTTTGAAACCTGTAGTCTTTTCATATAATAAAATTCCAATCTCTGCCCAGAATCACAACAGAAACTCTGTTAGCATCCTTGTAAGATACGTGTTCCCTTTGATCCCGTCTGCCAGATTGTCAATCCACAAACTGCGTCTACTTTCTCAATAAAACCCCACTAGGACAAAGGAAAGGGCTCTCCCCATTAGGGGGTTAGCCCGGAGCGCTCACCGACTTGGAGAGTGGCGACTCTGTACTTCGACTCAGAAAACTGTTTCTGTGCATGATTATTTCTATAGTGAGTTAAGCGTATCCATAGCCGGCCAAGAGCTGGGTGCTGCACGCTACAGTTTAAGCATGTCCATAGCCGGCCCGGGAAAGAGCTGGGTTCTGCACGCTTCGGTCAGACAGCCGGGTGTTTTAAACAAGGTTTGAAAATTGCTACAAGGTCTGATTGCACTGTTATAGAAACTGCCATTGTAGGTCTATAGAAAGCAGCCAGGAATATTAAGAGAAACACTGGCCCAGGAACCAGTGATCTGGGTTGTAATTCACTTTCTCTAACCAGCTGAGCAACCTTGGATAAGTCATTGACTTCTGTGAGTCATAAATGATCTCTAATGCCTTTCCATTTTCTCCAAGCCAATGACTCCTCAGCATCCTAAGTCCACAGCTCCTTTGTGGTTTCATGGATCAGTCTAAAAAATTGAGGAAACTGATAAAAGAATAACAACTTTGTCTTTTGTAAAGATAAGACATTTTATTAAAAAATAACTTAGGAAGAAGGGAAGATGGCAGAGGAGTGAATGGAAGTCATGCCAACCCCCTCCAAGGGTCAATCTGGAATTACAACTTAATGACGGAGACAAACTACTGGGCAACCACCTGGAACAAACTACTGAGCAATAGCCAGAGAGAAGTGTATAACTTCAAACAGACAGAAGAACTCCAGCTTTGGCACAGTCTGTCTGGTGAGGATTGTGGTAGAGACTCAAGAAGGCCGGCTGGGTGCCCACAGGTGGCAACACCTGTGGTGTAATTAAGCAGCTGGTTGGATCCTTTGGAGAAGATTGAGGTCTAAATACTAAGCTAGGATTCCCACCCTAGAGCCCCAGAGCCCAAAAAGTACAGATAACAACCAGTGGTGAAAAGTAACAGGGTGTCTCTCTCCCAGAGACAGATGGATGGATATGCAAGGGCCTTTTAAAGGATCAACACACATTCATACTCTGGTTTCTCTTCAGATCATATAAACCTTTCACCTTTTATTAAAAGGTCAACATGCAAATTTTCATTGTGATATTTTCTTCCCTGCATAGCTTTATAACATTCACTTCTTATCCACTGAGTTTTTATATGTGAAGGCATTAGAGTTTATACTATAGTATATTTCCATTCACATATTTTGCCCCTCCCTTCTCTTACCCCATTTTACCCTCCTCTTTCCTCACAATATTTTCATTTCAAATTTGGTTTTCTCTCTAGTTACAACTTGTTTCCACTCCACACTCTTACTATTTCTCTGCTGTCCAGAAACTCAAAACAAATTTTCTTGTCAAGGGTCATTTCACATCCTTTTGCCTAGCTCTTAAAACACCTGTGTTCTCTCCACACCTTTAACAAACTTTGCTAGTTGGTTGTGTGTAGGGTAGTGATTGTAGCATTGTATTTCACTAGCATTAGAGCTTCACTATTTCTGTATTTCAAATAACAAATTTTACTAGACCCTTCTACTCTTTTTTTCTTTCACCTCAAATTTTCATTATGCCATCTTAGCCTATTTCTTTTCTTTTTTGGTCTTTCTTTTATTTCTCCTTCTTCCTGACTTTTTATTTTTTCTTTATTCTCCTTTTTTATCTTTTCCTTTACATCCAAAACTTTAATTTTTCCCTCACTTAGTCTACATTTTGTTCCTCATTCTTAGTATTCCCTCTCCTTCTATCATTACAAAATCACTATCCACTCTCTAAATGTCTCATAGACTTCTCTTTGTTTCTTTTTTCTCTCTTATTCTCATACCACCTATATTAATTTTAACTCATTTGGTGCTGGTAGTACTCCAGTGGACCTTTCTCTCCCTTTTGGCTCCTATATTTTTATTAATTGTTTACTATTTTTCCTTCTTTTTTCTTTCTCCCTCCTATTTTATTTTATACTTTCTTAATTTCTGTTTAAACCTAATATTATACACTCCTCTTTGCATATTCCATTCCACACTCTTCATTCCCTTTCCTTATTCATGAGGTAAATTTTACCTTCTCCTTCCATTGCTCTAGCTTCCAAGTCTTATTAGTGCTCCTCCCTCTACCCTCTCAAAAACATTTCTCATTCAGTCAGTTATCTCATATTCCCTCTCTTTTATTATAATAGTCTTACTGTCCTTACACCCTTATTAATACTGGTTCATTTGCTATTGATAGTGGGGTGGTGGTGGGGAGTTATATTTGCAGGTGCGAATTTCTTTCTTGGGCTCTATGGTTCTGTTTAGGCAGCACCTGCACAGCAGCACACAAGATGTGGATGAAGTTACCATCAGTCAATCGAGGCAGGGGAGGACCCACAAAAGAAAAAACAACAACAACAATTGAAATCCAACTACATCCAGAAAACCAGCATAAAATGCTTAAAGAACATCCCAAGAACATCCAGTTCAGGTGATCAAGGAGACTGCACCACAGAATCCCACAGCCCTCCCACCATAGAAGTTCACACCAAAAACTCAGAAAGTCAAAACAGATCAATTTAAGTAACAGAAGCAAACAAGATGTGTTTCACAAACAGTGGGAAGACAAAGAAACAACCCCTAGTCTAAAGCAAAGGACTAATCTCAGAAAGAATACTAAATGCAATAGACACAAGTCAAGTATCAGATATTGAACTCAAAACAATGGTTATAAGGAAGCTCAATGAACTCAGTGTGAACTACCAAAAACTACTGGAAAATTGCAAGGAACTTACTGCAAACTACATCAGCATAAAAAAAGGACATAGAAACAATCAACAAGGGCTAAGAAGAAATGAAGAATACAATTTTGCAATTAAAGAATGCAGTAGAAGGAATCAAAGCACTCTAATGAAGCACAGGATTGAATCAGTGAGCTGGAGGTCAAAGTAGAAAAAAATCTCCCATAAAAAGCAAGAAAAAGCAAAAAGACTGAAAAAGAGTGAAGAAGGGTTAAGAGAAATGCAGGACAACATGAAACGGAATCATATCTGCATAATAGGGATACCAGAAGGAGAAGAAGAGGAACAAGGGATAGAAAAACTGTTTGAAAAAGTAATGATGGTAAACTTCCCTAATATGATAAGAGAAAAAGTCACACAAATTCATGAAACAAAGAGAGTCCCAATCAAAGGGAACCAAAAGAACTCCATTTCAAGACATATCATAAGTAAAATGGCAAAATTTAAAGACAAAGAGAGAATCTTAAAGGCAGATAGGGAGAGACAGGAAGTAACATACAAGGGAATCCCGATAAGGCTAGCAGCTGACTTCTCAACAGAAACATTAAAACCTACAAAGGAATGGCAAGGAATATTTCAAGTAATGAAAAACAAAGGCCTGCAACCTAAACTACACTAACCAACAAGACTCTAAATTAAAATGAATGTTGAAATAAGGAGCTTCCTGGACAAAAGAAGAGTAAAAGAATACACCTCCACCAAACCAGCACTGCAAGATGTGCTAAAGGGACTGCTTCAAGAAGAGGGAAAAAAAGAGTGAGGAAGGAAGGAAGGAAGGAAGGAAGGAAGGAAGGAAGGAAGGAAGGAAGGAAGGAAGGAAGAAAGGAAGGAAGGAAGGAAGGAAGGAGGAAAGAAAGAAAGAAAGAAAGAAAGAAAGAAAGAAAGAAAGAAAGGGAAAAGGAGTAAAATGGCAATGAATAAGTACCTATCAATAATAACCTTAAATGTAAATGGATTAGATGCTCCAATAAAAAAATACATACTGTAGCTGAATGGATAAGAAAACAAGGTCCACATATACGCTGCCCACAATAGACTCACCTGAAAACAAAGACCTACACAGAGTGAAACTGAAGAGCTGGCAAAAAACATTCCATGCAAATAGAGAGGTAAAAAAGCCAGGATAACAACACTTATATCTGACAAAATAAACTTCAAAACAAAGGCCATAAAAAGAGATCCAGAATGCCACATCATAATACTCAAGGGAAGAATCCATCAAGAAGACACAAACATTATAAACATGCATGTACCCAACATAGGAGCACCAAAATACATAAGAAAAATTTTGGAGGACTTCAAGAAAGATATAGACAGCAAAATACTTTCATTAGGGGATTTCAACAGCCCACTGTCAAAACTGAGTAGAGCTTCCAATCAAAATATCAACAAGGATATTGCAGCATTGAACAATGTCCTAGATCAAATGGACTTAACTGATATATATAGAACCTTTCATCCCAAAGAATCAAAGTACATATTCTTTTCAAATGCACATGGAACATTTTCAAAGATAGATCACACGAGAGGACACAAAACAAACCTCAAAAATTCAAGAAAATTGAAATAATAGAAAACATATTCTCAGACAAGAAGAGCCTGAAACTGAAACCAACCTCAAGGAAAAAAATAAAAAACACACAAATTCAAGGAGATTGAATAGCATGCTATTAAACAACTAATGGGCTAAGAATGAGATCAAGGAAGAAATCAAAAAGTTTCTAGAAACAAATGAATATAACTCACAACAGCCCAAAACTTATAGCACACAAGGAAGGCAGTCCTGAGAGGGAAGTTCATAGCCATAAAGGCCTACCTAAAAAAGATAGAAACATTTCAAACGAACAACCTAACCTTACACCTACAAGAACTGGAGGAAAACAACAAAGGCAGCCCAGTGCAAGAGGGAAGAAGGAAATAACCAAGATCAGAGCAGAATTAAATGACATAGAGACTAAAGAAACAATTCTAAGGATCAATAAATCCAGGAGCTGGTTCTTTGAAAAGACAAACAAAACCAACAAACCTTTAAGCAGGCTCATCAAGAAAAAAAGAGAGAGGACCCAAATAAACATAATCAAAAATGAAAGGGGAGATATTAAAACTGATACCACCAAAATACAATGCATTGTAAGAAATTACTATGAAGAAGTATATGGCAAGAAGTTTGAAACCTTAGGTGAAATGGACAAATTTCTGGAAAAATATGATCTTCCAAAACTGAATAAAGAAGCAGAAAGTCTGAACAGATGAATAACAGGTGACAAAATTGAAGCAGTAATCAGGAAACTTCCAGCACACAAAAAGAACTTGATCAGATGGTTTCACATGAGAATTTTACAAAGCATTTAAAGATGAATTAACCCCTATTCTTAACAGACTATTCCAAAAAATCCATGAAGGTGGAAGACTCCCAAGCTCTTTTTATGAAGCCAGCATCATCTTAATTTCAAAACCAGATAAGGACCAAACAAAGAAAGAAAACTTCAGGCCAATATCACTGATGAACATAGATGCTAAAATCCTCCACAAAATAGTGACAAACCTCATCCAGCAATATGTTAAAATAATCATACACCATGATCAAGTAGGATTCATTCCAGGGACACAAGGATGGTACAATATTCTCAAATCAATAAATGTAATACATCACACAAACAAAAGTAAAGACAAAAATCATTTGAAGGTATCAATAGATGGGGGGAAAGCATTTCATAAGGTGCAGTACTTATTTATGACAAAAAACACTCAGCAAAGTGGGAATAGAGGGAGCATTCCTCAACCTAATAAAGGCCATATATGAGAGACCTAGAGACAACATCATACTCAATGGACAAAAACATAGAGCTTTCCCACTAAGATCAAGAACAAGACAAGAATGCACATTTTCTCCACCCCTATTCAACATAGTACTGGAAGTCCTGGCCACAGCAATCAGACAAGAAAAATAAATTAAAGTCATCCAAATGGAAAAGGAGGAATTAAAACTCTCATTGTTTGCCCATGACATGATAGTGTGCAAAGAAAACACTAAAGACTCCACCAAAAAACTCGTTGTCTTAATAAGTGAATTTGCCAAAACAGTGGGATGCAACATCAATAGTCACAAATCAAAGGCATTTTTGTACCCCAACAATGAAATATCAGGGACAGAAATCAGGAGAAAAATCCCATTTGCTATAGCAGCAAGAAAATAAAGTACTTAAGAATAAATCTAACCAAGGAGGTAGAAGTTGTGTACTCAGAAAAACTACACAACACTGAAGAAAGAAATTAAGCAAGACAGAAACAAATGTAAGCATGTATCATGCTCATGGATTGGAGGAATTAACATCATCAAAACGGCCATACTACCCATATAGATTCAATGCAACCCCTATTAAAATGCCAATGACATATTTAATAGATATAGAACAAACACTTAAAAAAATTATATGCAACTATAAATGACCCTGAGTAGCTTCAGCAATTTTGAGAAAGAAGAACAAAGCAGTTGGGATAAGCATACCTGACATCAAACTGTATTACAAGGTCACAGTAATCAAAACAGTCTGGTATGGCATAAGAACAGGCACATAGATCAATGGAACAGAAGGGAGAGCCCAGAAATAGAGACCCAAGTCTCTATTGTTAATTAATATTTGACAAAGGAAGCAGTGCCATAAAATCAAGTAAAAATAACCTCTAAAACAAATAGAGTAGAGAAATCTGGGAAGCTACATGTAATGAAAATGAAACTTGATCACCAACTTACACCATACACAAAAGTAAACTCAAGATGGATAAAATACTTAAATATAAGTCATAATACCATAAACATCCTAGAGAAGACAATAGGGAATAAAATCTCAGACATTCCAAGCAGCAATATTTTCTCTGATATGTCCCCTAGAGCAAGGGACATAAAGGAAAGAATAAACAAATGGGACTTTATCAAAATAAAAAGATTCTGCATGGCTAAAGAAAATATTAGCAAAATGCAAAGGGAATCAACTATGTAGGAAAACATATTTGCCAATGATACATTGAACAAGGGTTTGATCTCTAAAGTATATAAAGAAATTGCATGACTCCATTCCAGGAAGACAAGCAATCCATTTAAAAATTGGGCAAAGGAACTGAATGGATACTTCTCCCAGGAGGACATACAGAGGTCCTAGAGACATATGATAGGAGGCTCAGCATCGCTAGCCATCAGAGAGATACAAATTAAAACCACAGTGAGTACCATTTCATGCCAGGCAGAATGTCCATTATAAACAAATCAACAAACAGCAAGTGCTGACAAGGTTGTGGAGAAAAGGGAACCCTAGTGGTGGGAATGGAAGTGCAGCCACTGTGGGAAACAGCATGGAATTTCTTCAGAAAACTAAAAATGGAACTGCCTTTTGACCCAGCAATTCCACTGCTTGGATTATATCCTAAGAACCCTGAAACATTAATTCAAAAGAACCTATGCACCCCAATGTTCATAGCAGCACAATTTACAATAGCTAAGTGCTAGAAGCAGCCTAGGTGCCCATCAATAAATGAGTGGATCAATAAACTGTGGTATGTTTACATGATGAAATACTACACAGGAAAAGAAAGGAGGAGTTTCTACCCTTCATGAAAGCATGGATGAAACTGGAAAGCATTATGCTAAGTGAAGTAAGCCAGGTGGTGAAATACAAATACCATATGATCTCACCTATAAGTGGAACATAATGAACAAAACAAACAAGCAAGCAAAATATAAGAAGAGACTTTGAAATTAAGAATAAATTGACAGTAACCAGAGGGTAGGGTAAGAGAAAAAACACGGGAAAGAATGGAATGGTCATAAATGAACATGTATAAAGGACCCATGGACAAAGCCAAAGGGGGTTAGTATTAAGCATTGGAAGTGGGGGTGGGCAAATGAAGACAACTGTATGTGAACGTCAATTTTAAAAAAAAGTGAAAAACTTCAACACACACAGACACAAAGTAACTTAAACATATTTTACGCATTTTCTCCTTTGTTATTACAAAAGTCATACTCTATTTTGTAAAACTAAAAAAAAGAAAAATACTTAAAAATTATAATCTATTATACTAAATTTTACATTGTTAATCTATTATAGTATATTAATATTTTATTAAATAAAACAAATTTAACATATTCCTCAGAATTAAGTTGGAAAAGTTACTTTATAATAAAAGGACACGTGTTGTTATTTAAATATAGGTAAAGCTCCTAATGCAACAATTCTAATTTTTTCTAAGTTCACTGTGCAATGTAGGGGGTAATTGTCCACACTGAAGATGAATAGGTTATTAGATAATGTTGATGGTCATAAGGCACAAACTCAAGAGCCAGGAAGGGGTTAGAGTCCTTATTTACTGACCTTCCTGGAGGGGAGGTTGAAGTCACTTTATCTTTGAGGTGCTCATGAGGTGAGTTGGAGGAGTTTTCTAAACATCATGATGAAGCCAAGAAATACTTTCTTACTGATTAAGCTTCTTTTATGAGTTTAATACAATTATTTAAAAATATTTAGGTGACCCTTCATAGTGATTTTCTCTGTATTCTACAGTACAGCAGTCCATGGTGACTCAGGAAGCAATAAGGATTTGCATCAATTTAATTTTCTCTTTTGAGACTTGATATCCATTGCAAACATCTTGTTCTGCTTTGGTCTTGGTGGTTAGTGTTACTGTATACATTCCATGTAGGAGTTAGAGGATCGTGGGTGGATGAATGAAGAATAAAGCATTCAGACTAATTTCATGGAACAGAAATAGTGAAGGAGTGAATCACAAGAGATTCAAAAGGTTTTCCTGGGTTTGGAGAAGAACCAAATCTGGAAGAGGTACAGGACTCTTCAAACTCTTTGATTCCCACAAAATTTTAAATTTCTTGGTCTTCCCTTGAAAATTTTGATACAGTCATTAAAGATTGGAAAGTTGATTATTTTTCATATATACAAGACCAAGTCTTGACTTGGGGAAGTGAGTAGCTAACTTGATTTTGAATTTGTTTACTCCTGGAAAGTAATTGCTTCCTGCTTTTGACAAGAGAACAACATCAAAAATGTTTATAAACAAAAATTAAAATGTTTATTAGATAACAAATACACCATCAGTATTCTGGAAATTGGTCCTAAGCGAATCTGAAAACAGAATAACTTACCTGAAAGGCACATTGGCTTGGTAAGTAATATGCAAATTGTTTAATAAATGTTAATTTGTTCTAAATACAGACTTTTAATGAAGGATAGAAATGTCCTTTAATAGCCAACTCTGTTCATTGTTTTCAGCTTTCAGTGAAATATAAAGTGTAAAGACAAACTGTTTTTCTATGTCAGTCTTAACAAAAATCTGTGGGCTTTTCTAATGAAACTCTAAATTGTAGGCTTGATTTTCAAGTATTTGATGCATCTTCACACACACTAAATTATTAATTTAAGTTCTGTTATTGGCAAAGCTCTGAGGCTACAGGGGTGAACCAGACAGTTTCTCACCTCACGAAGTTCA
The DNA here is from genome assembly GCA_004024845.1 of Tonatia bakeri. Lineage (NCBI taxonomy): Eukaryota > Metazoa > Chordata > Mammalia > Chiroptera > Phyllostomidae > Tonatia > Tonatia bakeri. Next base: position 14,427 of record PVIA01014655.1, on the reverse strand, counting down.
TGTTCTCAAGCAGAAAACAACAAACTTTTTGTTTAATGGACCAGATAGTAAATAGTTCATATTTTCAAAACCTAAGCTTTTTGTTATAGTCACTCAACTCTGCCTCGTATGAAGAAAACAACCATAGGGTATTGTTCAAGCAAAAAGATATGGTTTGTTCCAATAAAGCCTTATTTACTAAACAGGTAGAAGATGGGATCTGGCCCATAAGTTATAGTTTGCCAACTCCTGAACTAGTGATAATGATAGTTTATAAGAATATGCACACAATTATAACACAGATGTTTTATAATTGAGGTGTTTTATGAACCCAAAGGTAAGACTGAATTCTGTCTGGGATAAAAATGGACAATTTATTCATAAGTAAATGATATTTAATTTGATGTTGTCCCATTTGTTTCATTTCTTTTTTTGTTTCCCTTGCCCTAGGAGATAAATGAACAAGCATATTGCTACATGAGATATATGAGATTTTATTGCCTATGCTTTCATCTAGAATTTTGATGGTTTCTTGACTTACATTTAAGTCTTTTATACATTTTGAGATTATCCTTGTGTATAGATAATTTGGTGGTTTAGATTAAGTTTTTGCATGTGCCACGGTACAGTTTTCCCAACACCATTTATTGAAGAGACTGTCTTTGGTCCATTGTATGCTCTTGCTTCCTTTGTCACGTATCAATTGACCATAAAGGTGTGGGTTTATTTCTGGGCTCTTCGTTCTGTTCCATTGATCTATATGCCAGTTTTATGCCAATACCAGGATCTTCTGATTACAATGGCCTTATAGTATAGTTTGATATCAGATATTGTGATACTTCCAAATTTGTTCTTCTTTCACAAGATTGCTAAGGCTATTTAGGGGTGGGGGGTGTTAATCTCCAAAATGTACAACTAACTAATACAACTCAACACCAAGAAGAAAAACAGTCCAATTAAAAAAAAAATGGGCAAAGGACCTGCATAGACACTTCTCCAAAAAAGATATATGGACCATAGAATTATGAAAAAATGCTCAACATCACTAATCATCAGAGAGATGTAAATTAAAACCACAATGAGATATCACCTCACAAGGGTTAAAATAGCCACCATCAGTAAGTTAACAAACAACAATTGTTGGTGAGGATGTGGAGAAAAAGGAATCCTAGTGCATTGCTGTTGGGAATGAAAACTGGTGCAACCAATGTGGAAATAACTATAGAATATCCCCCCCAAAATAAAAATGGAACTGCCTTTTGATGCACCAGTTCCACTTCAGTAATATACCCTAAGAATCCTGAAATACCAACACAAAAAAATTATATATATGTATATGTGTATATATATATATGTATACATGTGTGTGCATGCACACACATACCCTTGTGTTCATAGCAGTGTTATTTACAATAACCAAGATCTGGAAATAGCGTAAGTGGATAAAAAGCTATGATACATTTACATAATGGAACACTATGCAGCAGTAAAAAAGAAGGAACTCCTGCTTTTTGCAATAGCATGGATGGACCTGGAGAATATTATGCTATGTGAAATAAACCAGTCAGTGAAAGGCAAATACCACATGATCTCACTTATATATAGAATCTAATGAACAAAATAAACTAACAAACAAAATAGAAACAGAAACAAAGATGCATGGAACAGACTGACAGCTACCAGAGGGTTTGGGGGAGACTGGATGAATGATGGTGAAGGGATTAGCCAAAGAATATTTATGCGTGACCCATGTAGACAGACAATGATATGGGTATTGACTGAGGAAAGGATTGATGTAAGGCTACATAGAGGTTAGCAAAGTCAGAAAAAGTGGGGGCAACTGTAATAGCAGTAAATAAATTTTAAAAAGCTGATCTTGAATGATGAATAGGACTGGGCCAGTGAATAAATGATTATTTACTTCTCTTCTTAGAGGAAAATGTTCTCAAGTTCTTTTCATAAGAAAGATTTTTGATTAAAATTTTCATTGCAGGAGTATTTTTTTAGTTGATTCTTTACACTGGGTTCTTCACTTGATGATGCATCAATAAACTGGTAAACAAAAACGTAATAAACACTATCTAAATTAAGCTTAAAGGGCCATATTCTTGTATAAATATTATAGGTGAAATTCGGAAATTGCAATTATTTTATTTGATTCATAAATGAAGAGATATCAAAAGGAAGAAATGTAATAACTGATTCAAACAGAACCAAAATTTTCAGTTTTGCCTCTGCATTGAACCATAAATTTAGGGGCCTAAAAAAACATGTGTTTATTATCTCAAAATTTACATGGGTCAGTTGTCTGGCCATGATTCATCTGGGCATTGCTCAGGTCCTCTCAAGATTGTAACCAAGGTGAGAACTACAATGTATTTCCTCTGGGAGCATGACTGTGGAAGAATTCACCCCCAAGCTCATGCAGGTTGTTGGTAAAACTCATTTAGCTACGGCAGTTCCTAGTGACCTTTTGCAGTTCCCTGCCACATGCACTTCTTCAACACAGCTTCTCACTTTATTAAGTCCACAGGGAAGTCTCTAGCTCTAATCTGTTAAGACAGGCTATTATAGAGTGATATCCCATTACCTTTTCCATAATCTGTTAGAAAAAAGCAAGTTGTAAGGCCCACCTACACTCAAGAGGAGGGAGTTGAACAAAATTAAACACCAGAGGGTGAGAACAATGCAGGGGTAAAGGGCACCTTAGAGTCTATCTGCTACACCATGTCCACATTTTTTTGTGTGCAGTGTTTGTTTTTTCCCTGTAAGCAGAGGCTTCATTTATGAGTAGGTATACACAATGACTATGAAGTAGTCAATATTAACAACCCATGCACTGTGCCAGATATTAAAATATGGGCTTCCTTTTTTCAGAAGAAGTCATTGTCACTCATGAAGTTTAAGAAAATTATGGAATGTACTCTAGTCACTAAAAGTTTTTATTGGAATCAGGTCTGGGTAACTTGAAAGCCTCTTCTTTTATCAATATAGGATATGAAGGTAACTGAGGATAAGCTGAATCTCTCTATGAACTAACTCATGTGGCAATTTTCTGAAGCTGAAGGTTTGCCTTGTGCCCAAGTATCATATGCGTAGGGATCTTTACTCACTAAGGACCTAAGAACAGAATGTGAATAGTCAGTGAACATTTGTATTCATTATTCAAACTGAATGTTTATCTTGTGCCTGCAAAGTATGAAGAGCATCATCCTTGTTAACTGAAGAAGTAGCCTATAACTAAACTCTCCTCAAGTTTTTTATCTCCAATAGAAATATGACAACATGGATTGTAATAAAAGTTTGGGACTCATCCAGCTCCCATGATCCATTTTGGGGAAAAAAAAAAAGAAAGAAGTTTGGTTTCACTTGGGAAGATCTGGATGGGTTATGAATTATATCAGTTAGGGTACACTAGGCTCCGCAATGGTATCAAACAACTCCAAATTCTCAGAGGCTTGTGATCAAGGGTTTAATTCTTATTCACACTGTATGTTCCTTGAAAATCAGTGGGACTTCTGTTCCTCATTCTTGTCATTCTCACTCCAAGCTGCTCCAAAATGATAGAGCATCTACTATATGGAATATTGCTTGCCACCATGACAGACTGAAAGAAAGTTCCAGAAGGTATCTCTTGGCTATAAAACTGTTAGCAGAGAAGGAACACATGTCATTTATACTCATAACTCATCAGTCTAAACTAGTGACTTGACCCCACCCACCACAAGAAGACCAGAATCTACAATACTATCATAAGCCTACAGGAAGAAAGCTGGGAGTATTCTGTGCACTAATACCTAACGATGTACCCATCTAGATTATCTGCCTTCCAAGTTAAAGATTTAGGCAATGGCTACCCAGCCCATTATTTTATAAAGAAGCTAAAGCACAGGTAAATAATAAAAGAAGTGCAAGTTTCCAATTCTCAGGTCTTCTTCTATTGTTGTTATTATTAATAAATGAAGAATTAAAAATGGCCACAAAGTCTGGAAATTAATTCAGTTGATTTTTCTGTAGCAATTGTATCTTTAATCTGAATTCAAATTTTGGTAAATTTCAGAGAGCAAAGAAATGAGACTAGAAACAATAAAGAGAAAATGCATGGGATTACTTGGAATTCTAACTCTGCTCTTTAAAGAAAGTCCACTCTATTCACAAAGACCAAGTATAAAATGTTCTTGTCCAAATCAATGAAGAACTCCAGACACTGACAGTGTTCACATGGAAAATGGACATGATGTTGGCATTAATCAACACCAACACCAAGATGATTTTGTGAGGATCCAGCTTTTGAAATGAAGCTTTTAATTGCATTGGTTAATAGCTACGGAGAGAGTGTGAGAGCAATAACATGTCTCCTTAATAAAAGTTTATGTATGAGCATTTTAATGAATTGTTTCAATACACAGAACTTTAAAAGAGATCCAAGTTAGTGGTTGAAAACAGAATAGTTTAAATCTTTACTAAAAAAACTCAATCCTAACAACAGGCATGAAAAATAAAATGAAAAGGGGGCCTGTCTCACACAGTAACATTTTTGGAAACCATTCTTTTGGACACTACATTTTAGAATTTTCAGATGTCTGCCTATTGCTAGAATACCTACACACTTTGTGGAAGCTTTATTTGAAAATGCTGTGTACCTTGTCTAAAGGGCCAGCTGGGATGCCAGAAATAGCATCAGCTCTATTTATGTCTTTGGAGTAATTACAGTGGAATTTAAAGGCTTAGTTTATAGATCCAAGAAGATCTTCTGTGTACACTAAAAGGATGAATCCTTTCCAGACAACTTCTCATTTGGCTGAAGAAGAGCTTGAGGAAGCATTTCATAATGTCAGCCAAAGTCATTTTTTTTAGCAAGACCTGGGTGGGATTCTTGCAGTTGATATCCAAATTTTTTTTAAAAAGCCTTGATTTTAATCTATCCAAGGTTACTTTGTTGTGGTTATGTAACCATGAATCAATTTTAAAGCTTTCAGTGATGAAAGTAGATATTAAGACAAGTGTCTGCTATCTTTTGTTGAATGGGGGAAAATATGCTAACCCATTTCCTGATGGCTTTGCCTGGTGAACTTGACTTTTGTTTACTAATGTATTTTTTAATGCATCTCCATTTCTTCCTCTATATGCCCTGACTCTTACCAAAGGCCAGCTTATATGTGTTCAAGGAAAAGATACAGTGTGTGTAGTCAGTGTGTTTGTTTTCCACTTATTGGATGTAAGATAGGTTCTACTCAAAGAGGATGTTAAATGCTCATGGAGATGGTGATATACCTTGAGGAAGATCATGTAAATGTGTGCTTTTTGGGCAAAGAATGAAAGAATACTTACATATATAATCTATTATGCTTCTGTCTTCTCCTGTCTTTTTAACTATGAGAATAAAAATAGATTCATTTTAAATGTGTCCCCAACAATAAAACCTTTGAGGGAATTAATTTTCATCAACTTCCAAAAAAATTAGGAAAACCTTCACTGGCTATGCAATCCATCCATTCTTTGAAACTTTCATGTATGTTCAAGATATCCTCTGACTGTTAAAAGCAACAATAACAATTTAAACATACTGTTTGCTTGCTTGTGTCAGATGTCCTGGTTGATCCTAGAGGCTGAAACAATGAATAAACTAAACATAGTCTTTGTTCCCATGGCCCACACTTTGTACTGTTCCAACACTGTGTCTAATTGTTAAAACATAAGTTTAATATTGATATTATCAGCCCACTTTATAGCAGAGAAACTGTGAATCAAAGAGGTTGAGTATCTTTCCTAAGGTCATAATAGAGTAACTAATGAAGACTCAGATCCAAGGCTATTAAACTGCCTAGTCACCCCTCCTTTTTTTTTCCAACAGCCTTTCTCTATAATACAGAATGAAATGGTTTTGAAAATGTTCCAGCTAAATGATCATGGCTTTTCTGTGGAAATTAAAGTCTCCACACTCATTGTACTAATTTGTTCCTTAGATCACCTCTTTATGCTGCTTCCCAAATCCCCCTTCCATCTACTGTTCTGGGTTGACCACAAGAGAAGCTTGTGCAGAATTTGGGAGGCAGAGGTGAAGCAGGAGCCATCACACTGTTAAGGGGTGTTTATGATTAGATATATTTAAGAGATGTGCAAAGGTGTCCAGGGATAAGGGTGGATTTTGCTCTTCTTGACTCTATGAACAAGTTTTATGCAAGACTTCAGATGGGCCAACAGAGGCTGAAGCCTTGTCTGATGCTTGTCTGTGGACTCATAGAAGCAGAGTTACACAGAGATCATAGCTCCATGGACCCATCAGCAGTAGTTTCTTGGCAAAGGGATATACTTGGTTTCTCAGATATCCCGGTAAGATTCAAATTATCTCCAATGCCAGTGTTTCTGTTGGGCTGGCAAAGATTTTCTCTCTGACATCTTAATGGTCCCTTCTAAATCCCCTATTCCCCAATCTTCCCACAGTTATTTAAGTTTCACTTTCTATAAAAATCCCCTATGACATGACACAGTGGTTCTTCCTCTCTTATGGAATACTGTTGATATGATAAGTTATTCATTTGCTGAGGCAAATCCAGTGTTAGCTGAAAGAAAACCCTGGTCTGATTTACAGACCCTATCTCATCTTAGCTTAATTTGAAGATGGCTAATCCTGGTTCAGGTAAATCCTGGTGTTACTTAAATTTTCTCAAAAAGATGTTATATCTGTTGTCAGCTCCAGTGATCATATATCTATCATTAATGAGAAACAAAAGCCTGAAATTTTTACCAATATTCCTCTCATTGGTTTGCTATCCAACTTTTATTAAAAGCACTAGTAAGGAAAGTTGGAAGATGGCGACGAGATAAGTGAGAGCAGAGTCCGCTTTTCTCTGCACATGGGTGAAACACCTAGTCAATCTTTGGAGGAGTAGAGCAAACAGCCCATGGTATCCCAGCATATATGAAGATTGGAGACCAAAAATTATAGAGGGCATTGAAAAATCAGATGGTAAGGAGAGTGCTTCAGGACAATAAGGTCCCTGGGACCAATGCAGAGACCAGGGTGGCTGTAGCCCCAGGTCCAGCACTCTCTGGTTCTGCCACAGGGTTCTTGGGAGAAAGCCAGATCAATGGTTCTGTCCCTTGCCAAACAAGGTTTGAGCAGCACTGGGTGGGAACTGGGTGCATGAAGTCACACGTGGGGAATAAGGAAGAAGTGGCTAACACAAAGGGGCTGTGTGCACCCACTGAGACTGTGGACACCAGCTGGGGAGAGTTGGGCCATGATGGGCCCTGACCCCTATAATTCCTGGTCTAGTTGGAGAGCTGGGATGTGTGGGGCCAGGTGCTTGTTTGGAGCAGCAGTCTTGAGCAGGAGGAATTTTTCAAAAAGAAAAAAAAGGCATTCAACAGCTATTTGGGGAATTCTGCAGCAGCTGCCTCTGCCTCCTGCGCCCCACCCCCACCCAGCCGCCAGGTGCTCCCATGATGGCATGGAAGGCCCTGTGCTCATACCTGCAGCCCCAAGGATGGTGGACACAGGAACGTGCGGAACTGGAGCTGCCCAATCCACCCCAATAGAGGAGGCTAAGTGCTCACACCACCCCCCCTTAGAGGGAGAGCCCCTGACCCTGCTGCCCAGAGGCACCCTGCACCCAACACCTGTGCCCCAGGGGAAACAGCAGAGGAGGCATGCACCTACATCCAAAGCAGCAGACACAGTGCACTGTAGGGCCAACTGGCTCACTAAAAGGAAAGCAGAGACGCCCTCACAGAGGAGAACTGCAGGACTCAGGGAGTCAGCGATCCCCAGAAAGACTTAATTCAGTGGGGGGAGGGGGCTGAACTAGCCTGAAAGGACTCTGAGTGTCCCTAGCATCTAGGACAGCAAACAGAGAGAAGGTGATGTGTGAAATACCCCTAATTGGTGCACTTTAAGGACAGCACAACTGATGGACTGAAGGCATAGGCTGGAGGTAAAAGGGCACTGGGGGCTCTAACTGAGGAACTGGGCTGGAGCCTAGGCAACTGCAAAGAGTGTGACTCAGTAAGAGAGAAAAGCTAAACTAATTCCCCCTCAGACTACTGTAGTCACAGAGACCAGCAGAACTGGCTTGGCCAGTTTAAAGCCAGCAGAAGGTTATTTAAAAAAAAATTAATTCCTCTTTCCTTTCTTTCCTTCTTTCTTTCTTTATTTTCATTTTTATTCCTTCTTTATTCCTTCCATTTTTTAAATTCCAACAGGTGAAACAATAAAACCTGGAGCTATGGAAGGACCCCAGTTGGACCCAAAGAGAGGTCATCCCAACAGCTGAGACAGTGAGACAAATTTCATTTTGCCAATCCAGAGAACTTGCAAGTTACTGTATATTTGTATTATTTTTTCATTATTCTTACATCTTTTAGTTTATTAGTGTTTTTATATTTCTCTTCTTTCCATTTAGTCTTCTTTGCTTGGCTTGTTAAATTGCATTGTTTGACTGGTTTCCCTTGTTCTCTCTTTCTTAGTGTATTTTTAATTTTCCATCTTTCACTTCACTTGTGTTCCAATAGCACACTACTCTAGGTCCCATACTTCCTATTCTTGTTATCCAGATCACATAGATTCTGTCATATAATTGTTGCACCATTATTATTATAAATAATTGTTGCTCCATACAATTCTAAATACTACACAGCACCACTCCCAAATCTTAGCTCACTTCACTATCCTGAACTTTATTACCGTTATGGTTAACTCTATTCTCTCACACACTACACCTATTTTCTATAATTTACTCTGACATTACATCATAATCTGACCTCCCACAAGCTCATTAGTTTCTACATTCAACTCACAATTCTTCTCCTCACAAAAAGAATCTCATCTTCTTTCCACCCTTTCCAAAAAGTGGCTAGTTGGGTGAAATATTAGGGTTATCACTACATATATCCAAAGGATCTCTGATCTCTTCTCTACAGGTTGGTACTTTAGATACCATAGAATACACTTCCACTGTCTTAAACCATTTTGCTTTCCCCCTCCAACTGATGACAAAAAAGAGTAAATGGGAGCTGTGAACACAAGGATACCTGCTGGAAGAGGACACCCACCAACAAAGGAACCATCAACAGATAACAACAAAAGAAGTTGAAGGAGGGGGTGGAAGCCACACTAACTCAACTCAAGACTGATCGGAAAATACAACTAAATGGTGGAGAAATTACTCAGAACAAACAACTGAACAAGAGCAAGAGAGAATCCTCAAAACCTTGCACACATGGAAGAATCAGCTTCAACACAACCTTCCCATACCTTCACAAAAGTATACAAGACATGTTGGATGGAGCAAACCACAGTTAATGAGCTGGAGGGAAAGGCCCACCAAAGAAAGGCCCAACAACATTCAAAACCCAAAGACAACCACAGAGCCAAGTTAAACAACAGCCCAAGACCAGGGAGTTTGGGACATCAAGGACACTGCACCACTGAATCTCACAGGCATTTTACCACAGAAGGCCACACCATAAACCCATGGAGTCAGAACAGATCAGTTTCAAAAGCAGAGGCTAACAAGAAGACTCTCATAGACAGTGGGAAGACAAAGAAACAAACCCCAAATGAAAGAAAAGGAGGAAGCCTCAGAAAGAGTGGTAAATTAATAGAAGCAAGTCAACTATCAGGTACTGAGTTCAAAGCAATGCTTATCAGGAAGCTCAATGACATCACAGAGAATTACGAAAAACTACAGGAAAACTACAATGAACTCATTGTAAACTATATCAACATGAAAAAGGAAATAGAAACTATCAACAAAGGCCAAGAGGAAATGAAGAATTCAATTTCTGAACTGAAGAACACAGTAGAAGGAATCAAAAGAAGGCTCAATGAAGCAGATGATTGGAACAGCAAGCTAGAGGGTAAGGTAGAAAAAAAACACCCAGAATGAGCAAGAAAAGGAAAAAAGTCTCTGAAAGAACAAAGAGAGGTTAAGAGAAATGCAGAACAACATGCAACGTAATAACATCCATATAATAGGGATACCAGAAGGAGAAGAAGAAGAGCAAGGGATAGAAAACCTGTTTGAAAAAGTCATGATGGAAAACTTCCCTAAGTTGATGAGGGAATAGGTCACACAAATCCAGGAAACACAGAGTCCCAATCAAGATGAACCAAAGAGGCCCACTTCAAGACACATCAAAATTAAAATGGCAAAATTCCAAGACAGAGAATCTTAAAGGCAGCAAGGGAAAAATAGTAATTAACATACAAGGGAGCCCTGATAAGACAAGCAACTAACTTCTCAATAGAAACATGCCTAGCCAGAAGGGAATGGCAAGAAATATTCGAAGTAAACAGAACCAAAAACCTGCAACCAAGACTACTTTATCCAGCAAGGGTTTTAATTAAAGTGGAAGGCCAAATAAGGAACTACCCAGAAAAAGAAGCCTCAAACAATATACCTCCTCCAAACCAGCGCTGTAAGAGATGCCACAGGGTCTGCTTTAAGAACAGGAAAAAAAAAAACAGTGAAAGAGAGAGGAACATAGGTATGAAAAAATGGAAATGAATAAGTACATATCAATAATAACTTTAAACATAAATGGATTAAATGCCCCAATCAAAAGGCACAGAATAGCAGAATGGATAAGAAAACATGGCCCACACATATTCTGCCTACAAGAGACCCACCTCAGAACAAAAGACCTACACAAACTGAAAGTAAAGGGCTGGAAACAAATATATTCAAAGTAAATGGACAGGGGGAAAAATCTGGGGTAGCAATATCCATAATGGAAAAAATATACTTCAAAAAAAGAGTCATAAAATGACACACAGAAGGTCACTTCAGAATACTCAAGGGAAGAATCCATCAAGAAGACATAAACATTGTAAATATATAAGCTGTGCTGCCAACATCAGGCACCCAAATACAAAAAGAAAATCTTAGAAGACTTCAAGAAAGATATTGAGACACAACTATAGTAGGGAATTTTACCAACCCACTGTCAAAAATGGAAAGATCTCCCAAACAAAACCTCAACAAAGATATTGTGGCATTGAATAATGCCCTAGACAAATGCACTGAACTCATATTTATACAGCCTTTAATCCCAAAGAAGCAAAATACACATTATTTTCAAATGCACATGGAACATTTTCAAAGATAGACCACATGACAAGACACAAAGCAAGCCTCAACACACTCAAGAAAATTGAAATCATATAAAACATTTTTTTTAACACAAGGGACTGAAAGTAGAAACAACTCTCAAGGAAACACCCCAAAACACTCAAACTCATGAAGATTGAATAGCATGCTATTAAACAACGAATGGGTCAAGAATGAGATCAAGAAAGAAATCAAATGTTTCTGGAAACAAATGAAAATGAACTCACAACAATTGAGAACTTATGAGACATAGTGAAGGCAGTCCTGAGAGGGAAGTTCATTGTGATATAGGCTTATCTAGAAAAAGACAGAAACATTTCAAATTATCAACCTAACCCTACACCTACAAGAAGTCAAGCAACAAAAACACAGAGAGTCCAGAACAAGTAGAAGGAAAGAAATTACCAAGATCAGAGCAGAATGAAATGACATAGAGACTAGAAACACAATTCTAAGGATCAATATCCAGGAGTTGGGTCTTTCAAAAGATAAACAAAACTGACAAGACTTTAAGCAGACTCATCAAGAAAAAAAGAGAGGGCCCAAATAATCACAATAATAAATGAAAGAGGAAAGAATACAACTGGTATGACAGAAATACAAAGGATTTGAAGAAATTACTATGCAAATCTATAAGCCAAGAAATTTGAAAAGCTAGGTGAAATGGACACCTTTCTAGAAAAATATAATCTTCCAAAACTGAATGAAGAAGAAACAGAAAGTGTGAACAGACCAATAACAGATGATGAAAATAAAGCAGTAATCAAAAAGCTTCCAGCACACAAAGAACTTGACTGGATGGTTTCACAGAATTTTACAAAGCATTTAAAGATGATCTAAGTCTATCCTTCACAGATTATTCCAAAAAATCCATGAAGATGGAAGACTCAGAAAGTCTTTTTATGAAGACAGCATAACCAGATAAAGACATAACAAAGAAAGAAAACTTCAGGCCAATATCACTGATGAACATAGATGCTAAAATCCTCAACAAAATATTGGCAAGCCACATCCAGCAATACGTTAAAAATATCATACGCCATAACCAGGTGGGCTTCATCTCAGGGATGCGAGGATGGTATAATATTCACAAATCAATAAGCATAATACACCACATAAACAAAACAAAAGACAAAAATTACACAATCATATCAATACATGCAGAAAAAGCATTTGGTAAGCTACAGCACACATTTATGATAGAAACACTCAGCAAAGTGGGAATAGATGGAGCATTATTTAACATAATAAAGGCCATATATGAGAGACCTACAGCCAACATCATACTCAATGAACAACTTATAGCTCAAAATTAAAAAAACTTATAGCTTTCCCACTAAGATAAGGAACAAGAAAAGGTAGCCCACTTTCACCACTCCTATTCAACCCAGTATTGGAAGTCCCAGCCACAACAATTAGACAAGAAAAAGAAAAAAAAGCCTCCAAATTGGAAAGGAGGAAGTAAAGCTCTTATTGTTTGCAGATTACATGATCATGTATATAGAAAATCCTATAAACTTCACCAAAAATCTACTTGATCTAATAAATGAATTTGGCAAAACAGTGGGATACAAAGTCAATATTAACAACCCAAAGGCATTTTTTGTACACCAACAATGAAATATCAGAAAGGGAAGTCAGTAGAAACATCCCATTTGATATAGCAACAAGAATAATAAAGCACCTATTAATAAACCTAACCAAAGAGGTAAAAGACCTGTACTCAGAAAAGTACACAACACTGAAGAAAGAAATCAAGGAAGACACAAACAAATGGAAGCATGTACCATGCTCACGGATTGGAAGAATTAACACCATCAAAATGTTCATACTATCCAAAGCAATTTATAGATTTAATGCAATCCCTATTAAAGCACAAAAGACATATTTCACAGATACAGAACAAACGTTTCAAAAATTTATATGGAACTATAAATGACCCCAAATAGCTGCAGCAACTTTGAGAAAGAAGAATAAAGTAGGAGGGATAACAATAACTTATATCAAACTACATTACAAGGCCACTGTAATCAAAACAGTCTGGTAATGGCCCTGGCTGGTGTAGCTCAGTGCATTGAGAATGGGCTGTGAACCAAAACACCGTGGGTTTGATTCCCAGTCAGGGCACATACCTGGGTTGCTGGCCATGGCCCCCAGCAACCGCACATTGATGTTTCTCTCTCTCTCTCTCTTTCTCCCTCCCTTCCCTCTCTAAAAATAAGTACATAAAAAAAACCAGTCTGGTACTGGCATAAAAACACACACATAGACCAATGGAATAAAGCAGTGGGCTCAGAAATTAAACCAAGGCTCTATATCAATTAATATTTGACAAAGGAGGAAGTATAAAATAGACTAAAAATAACCTCTCCAACAAATGGTGCTGGGAGATCAGGACAGTTATGCGCAAAAAAAATGAAACTTGATCACCAACTTACACCATGCTCACAAATAAATTCAAGTGGATAAAACACTTAAAAATAAGTAGTGACACCATAAAAGTCCCAGAGGAAAACATCAGCAGGAGAACCTCAGATATTCCACACTGCAACATCTTCACTGATATGTCCCCTAAAGCAATGGACATAAAGGAAAGAATAAACAAATGTGATCTCATAATTAAAAAGTTTCTGCATGGCCAAAGAAAACAGCATTAAAATGAAAAGAAAACCAAGTATATGGGAAAACATATTTGCCAATGATACCTCAGACAAGGGTTTGATCTCCAAATTATATAAGAAACAGAAAGCCTGAACAGACCAATAACAACAAATTAAATTGAAGCAGTAAACAAAAAATTCCTGACACACAAAAGCCCTGAACTGGATGGTTTCACTGGAGAATTCTACAAAGCATTTAAGGAAGAGCTAACCCCTATCTTTCACAGACTATTCCAAAAAATCCAAGATGATGGAAGACTCCCAAACTCTTTATGAAGCCTACATCATCCTAATCCCAAAAGCAGATAAAGACACAATAAAGAAAGAAAACTTCAGGCCAATATCACTGATGATCATAGACACTAAAATCCTCAACAAAATATTAACAAAACACATCCAACAATACATTAAAAAGATCATACACCATGACCGAGTGGGATTCATCTCTGGGATACAAAGATGGTACAATATTTGAAAATCAGTAAATGTAATACATCACATAAACAAAAGCAAAGACAAAAATCACATGATCATATCAATAGATACCAAAAAAAGCATTTTATAAGGTACAGCACCCATTTATGATAAAAACGCTCAGCAAAGTGGGAATACAGGGAGCATTCCTAAACATAATAAAGGCCATATATGAGAGACCTACAGCCAACATCATACTC
>PVIA01014654.1:0-26074 GCA_004024845.1 Tonatia bakeri | reverse complement strand
TATGTAAATTTCCTTTCCAAACATGACAATAGATATGGCTTATAGAGAATTAGTATGGATTATTGCATATCTTGAGGCAACATCTGTCTCAGTTAATATTTGCAGTTTATTGTTATTATTGGAGCATATAAATTCAGCTTCTGAGCTATTGTAATCATGATCATATCCAGCTAACATCTATCATTCAGATAAAGAGTGAGCACTAGTAGTTCTTTGCATTCAGCTGGAAGGAATGTGGAGAATTGAACCTATGCATGTATTTGTTCTCCAGTTCTGAGTCGTAATTTAGTCCAGAGTAATCTTATCATATCAGATAGTTCTTCTAAATTAAGGATAACTTCTCCATGTTTTGCCACTTAAGCTGAAGAGAAGGATAGTTCTTAGATGTACCCTTTAAATCTTAGAAGTAATGTGTATAACACTTGCAGTTGCTAGATTTCATCCATTTCTTTGTTAAGCTGGAAAGCACCAACTTTTGGTGGGCTTAGCTCATAATTAAAATCTTCAGCTGGTTCAGATAGGTATTTAATGCCTCCTTATCTAAGGCCCTTATGACAATATATATGGATGAGGAGATGCTCAGTGGAGCCATAGCAAACCATCCTAGGAAATTAGAGTGGAAGCCATCACAGACTTGATGTAGAGGCAGGCTCTTGTTGGAAAATAATTCCCTTCTTTCAGAAAGTTACTAACTTCCTACTAGACTGAAATAAAGGACGGAGTTAATGGAGTAGAAGTCATGATTCAGCTGAAATGGATTCAGGCCTTCAGAACTACATGCCTGTGATTACTTGTCCATTCATTAGTCAAAACATCAACTTCAATAAATCCCCAAGCTCCCAATTGTATGCCTCTGAGCTCTCGACCTCTAACATCTAGCAGGTCCGTCCAGACTTTTGCATCTTTCAGCCACACTGGAAGAATTGTCTTGGGTGATACATTAAATACACAAACACTAAGGCAAAGTGATGGGCAAAAAAAAAAAAAAAAAGGTTTTAAGTGAATTTATGATTTTGCATTGGGCTGCATTCATAGCCATTCTGGGCCACAGGTGGCCTGCCAATGGTAGGTTGGACACCCTGGTAGGTAAGGACCTCCTTTCTAGGGATATGGCTGATAAAGGGACCCAAGACTGGTTCTCCCTTCATTTGGGCTTAAATAATGTTTGCCTTATCTAACGATTTCCTAAAATGAAGCACATAAATTCTAATTCACTTTAATTTTTTTCTTTTCAAATTACAGGCTTTTCATCTATTTGTGTGTTATTCTTTTTTGGCAAGACCCAAATCTTTTTCTCTAAGGATTGTTCTAGGGGAGAAAACTGTCATTACTTCATTTGAATTTGTTCCAAATATTCTAATAAACTAATCTATACTGACCTTACACTCTCTTTTCTTTAAAACAGAAATGATATAAAAATCCAGAGAGGCTGGGTCTGCCCATAAATGTGGAAGAATTGCCTTTCTGATAGAAATACCTGAGAGATTTCTGGAAACTCAACTTTCTGCCTAAGCTGAAGTCTATCTTCAACTGTGTCTGATTCTTCAGATTTTTTCTTGTTATATTTTCTTTGGCATAGATATCTCTCATTGCTTGTAAAAACTTGTGTAAAGTTCCAATTTTCTGGGATGAAGCTGAGGAGAGGAAGAGGACTTTTAATTAGGGAAAAGGTGTCTTTAGGGATATGCTGTTTGAGTGACTGAAAGGCTGAAGAATTCTTTATCTAAGAGAACGCCCAGTGATTGGCTACTGGAGGAAGACAAATGCCAGCATTTGTCTTGTTAGCTACAGAGATTAATGGTCAGAGTCAAAGATGCTATCCTAAGTCCTCACAGAAAAGTAGTTTTTGTTTATCTTACTATAATTGACTGAGGAGAAGTACATTTAAGTAACTACTTTTAGTGTTCTAAAATTTCTGGGTTTTTGTACTGACAATAATGGATTTGGTTAAGTTAATTTCCACAAATTTGGCTGGTTTTACATAGCCATGAGAACACACATCTTTGTTTCTGTTTGAAGAAATTTACCCAGCAGGTGAGAGTGTTCAAGAATTTACAAGTAAATATTTATGCTTTATTTAAGTGTCTTTATATCCTAGATATCTGTATTGCATATTGCAACCCTTTTCTGAAGACTGAGGGGATGGGGAGTCTGTGTAGACACATGGAAAGTGCAGCCACGTGAAGTTATTTCCACATCTACTGATCATTATACATTACTCCGTGTTCCATGGCCACCATTAGATACAACAGCTTCCCACTGTCACTGCTAATGAAAGAAGCACTGAATTTAAAGACTAAACGAAAGACCTGAGGTGAGTTCTTAAACAACTGAAATTCATACAGTATATTTAAATTTTGCTAATGTTTTAAATATATACATTTTCATTGGAAGACATCTGAATTAAGAAAATTAAGCTAGCAAAATAAGGAAATGAACCAGAATATACAAAATGTGTTTGGTTTCTAGTATTAGAGTGTGACAGGTGTTTCTTGTTTGTTTTGTTAAATAAGAAAGAGAAACATGGAATGCATTCGAAATAAACTAATGGGTTCAGAGTCTTGGTTCATGAGCTATTATATTTTACATGGTAAATTAACATTTCTAATTATTCTAAGATTTTTAAAGGAGGATATTTATGGTACGTCATCAGTATATTGCATTTTGTGTTCACCAGCTGAAGTCAGATCTTTTTCTGTCACCATGTATTTGACCCCCTTTACCCTTTACTCCTCTTTCCCTTCCCTTTGGGGTAACTACCATACTGTTTTCTGTTCCTGTGAGTTTTTGTTTGCTCTTATTCCTATTGTTCTTGTTAATGTGTTGCTTTCAGTTTTCTTTCCCACAAATTAGTGAAATCATATGGTCCTTGACTTTTCCTGTCTGACTTATTTCACTTTGTAGAATCTTGTGGTCCATCCACGTTTTTGCAATGGCAGGGTTTCATCTTTTCTCACGGCAGAGTAGTATTGTGTGTATGTGCCACATCTCCTTTATCCAGCCACCTACTGAGGGACCCTTTGGTTGTTTTCATGTCTTGGTCACTATGAATAAGGCTGCAATGAACATAGGGTTGCATATATCTTATGTCACCCCCACACCTAATTTAAAAATAATGAGAGAATTTAAAATTGTAACATAGCAAGTGTGTTAAAATAGGGAGAAATAAATTCCTTCTCCATTCTAGAACCTTGATAAAAGACTTTGGATTTTTTATTTTGAAATTTTAAAATTATACTTTACATTCGATATTATTCTGTACTAGTTTCAGGGTTACAGCACAGTGACCACACAATCATACACTTCACAGTGTGTTTCCCTTGATACTTCAAGTACCCACCCTGTCCCATGAATAGTTATTACAATATTACTGATCACATTTCCCATGTGGGATTTTGATTCTGATATGGAAACTTGATATGTGTGAATGTTCTCAAAACTGAAATTCATAGACACAGACAACAGTACAGTGGTAACCAGAGGGAATGTAGGTGTTAGTAATGAAGGGTGGAGGGGGCCAAATCTACAGTGATGGAAAATGATTTGACTTTGGATAGTGGGTACACAATGCAATACACAGATTCATATGCCATAGAAATGTACACTTCATATGATTTTACTAACTAATGCCATCCCAAAAAATTTAGTAAAAATTTAGCAGAGCAATCCATATTGATACATATTTAAAAGAAACCTGTTTTCTGGGAAGTACCTTTTATTATCACTTATAGAGTCATAGAACTGTAATTTTAAAGTACTTTAGAGGATATTTTTGTTCCTATGGAATTTTAGTTTACCTTTTTAAAAAGCCAACTCTTAAGAAAGTATGTTAAATGGTGTTTTTTAAAGTAGAAAAGTGTTAACTGAGAGGTTTAGGTTGAAAGTCTAATAATACCATCTGTCAGTTTTTATATTATTGTTTCTCTGATGACTTAAACAACAGAGAACAGATTATATACCCAATTTGTATATCTAAATAATTTAACTTGCTAGTAGAATACATATTTTGAAGAAATCTAACATTGATGATTAATAAGAGTAAAGGCAGTAGATAGATCCTGCATAAAGTAAGGAGTGAGGAAAAGAGAATTGGATATAGACTACCTTATACCCTCATGTTCTTCAGAGGTGTGCCTTTATCAGTGTACAGCTTCAACAATGGTGGAGCTTCTGAATAAACTGGAAGCAGCAACATGAATGAGGCATGTAGAATGGTCCTTACAGCTGGCTTCTAAAGAAGGCTCAACCTTTCAGCACATCCTCCCTCCCTCACTCTCCAAATCTATGAGAATGGAATCAGCTTGTTTATCTTTGAAATTAAGTGATTTTGTGATTTTCTTCTGCAAAAAATAAGGAAAAAATTAGATATGTATCAATAGTTGAAAAATTATTTTCTCTTACTTAATTTTGTCCTTCCTCATCAGATGTAGGGGAATCAGAAAAATCAGTTCTTTAAAAAATTTTCTTTTCATTTCTTCATTAAGCTGTTCCTTTTATTTATTTCTTATGGCATTTTAACATGCCTCCCGAGTGTACCCTGGAAGATCCCTGGGAGTCAGGTTTCTAACATTTTCTCAAGAAAGGAAATTTTTCTGAAGAAGATTTTTAAAAGTTTACTAATCTCACTTACTTATCACATTAATATACTCATATTACTGGTGAATATATTTTCTTAAATGTAATTTCTCCTTCCTGATTCAATCCTTTCTTTTCCTTCCATTTTATGCTATTCAATTCTTTCTGTTATTTATGGATCCCACTTTTTCCCCTGTTATTCTGCTTGCTTCTAGTCAAAATACATCCCATCACAAATGAATAGTACTACTTATGTGTAATCAAATAGATAATTCCTGAGACATACAATCTTATCCTATGCCTAAATAGGGCTTCATAAATCATAATGTTCTTTTTATCCTTGGCTTATGACTATAATTCTTACCATGTTAACAGAGATCCAGTTGATTCCCTGTGGTACAATGTTGATATTGAAGCATTCAAAAACATAATGATTATCATTTATTGGACCTTTACTGGCTGCCAGCCCATATTCTAAGTATTTACTTGTAATAAAACAACCACTGAAGAGGCAGGCTCTATTGGTGTCCTCATTCTGAAAAGGATGAAACTGAGGCATAGAAAGGTTTATTAGGTTGCCCAGGGTCACATAGTAGTAAGGGGTGAAGCTGGGATTTCAACAGATGCAATGTGTCTGCAGAGTCCTTGTGATTCATCACTGTGCTACACTAACCTATGAAAGGGTGTTTTGGGTATTAAATAAGTATACACTAAATAGAACAACTTATAATCAGTATTTGGTCTCTGTAATGATAAAATCCCACTTAGCAGGGGGTAGCCTTTTTTAAGGAACAGTTATTGGCTTGGAAATTTCTATTTTATTATAAAAATATGAAAAAGTCAGTAGAATAGAATGTAAGATAGGGTTGCACAAAGAGTGCCATGGAAGGTAAGACTGGATAAGGTTTCTGAGATTGTCTAGTTCCCGCCCTTCATTTTCTAAAGAACAAACTGAGACAGACTTGCAATTACATTTATAAATAACTCAATCCATGCCTTCTTACACTGACCTTGGGCTCTTCCCTTGAGTATACTATTTTTTGGAACATGGGCACCAGGGCCTCATTTCCGAGTACTCTCAGTACCTTGGAGCAATTATGACTATAACCATGTCTCATTGTCTTCCACCTCTCCTTTCAGTGTCTGTGTTCTCCTTCCTCAATATCTAGGTTACCCCAAGAGTTCTGAAAAAAAAAATAGTACCTGCTGGTAACATAAGAGTTCATAATGATCACGAATCAGTGAAGTTCAGAAATATTTTTTGAAAATCTAAATAGTGTCTCTGTGTTAAGGTTTGTAGGATATACAAAGATTACATGGAGAGAATTACAACTTCTTATTAAGCTGATAGTAAAAGACAAAAACAGAAAAATTTGTGGCAGTCACAGACTCCAATTGAGTATTACTTTAGGGAATCATTTGCTAATTATGTCATAGTTTTATGTATTCCAGTATGAGGAAATTTAATGAGAGATCCAGGAAGACTGAACATCCTTTGAGACATAAAGGACTGAATATCTCTAGCAAATTATCATAATATTAAGTGAGTTATTCCAAAAGAGTTATTATTTTTAGTGCTACATCAATTATATTATAAAAGTCTTCACCACAAACACTATCAACTCAAATGACTGACTTCATGCCAATTTATTTAGAGATTCTTTTTTTGCCACCACCAGGGAGTAAGCACACCAGCACACATTGCTGACTTGCGAGCCCAGGACTGACAGTTGAAATAAGGCTGTATTAAAGACACAACTGGCTGTGGGGCCTTTCATACTTTTCTCTGTTGAGGATCCGGTAAAATTTAGAGGGAGAATGTCTAACTTGTAGCCTAAGCAAAATCATCTGAGGAGAAACAGAATTGTCAAGGGAAAGTGCAATAGGCTATTAGGAAGAATAACTCATAGACATTCACCAAATGCTTATTGTGTACTATCCTGTAGAAAATAAAATAATGAAGATGTACTCCAAAATTTAATGGATGTATTCATAGTGTATTCATGATTTCATTACAGGTCCCTTCTCCTGACCTCTCATTCTGGAAACAGGCTTTAGAGAAGACTAAATGGGACATAATAACAATGTGACAGAATTTGTCCTCCTGGGCCTCACTCAGGATCCTAGGGGCCAAAAAGCATTATTTGTCATATTTTTGCTCATTTACATTGTGACAATGGTAGGCAACCTGCTGATTGTGGTGACTGTTCTTGCCAGCCCCTCCCTGGGCTCCCCCATGTACCTCTTCCTTATCTATCTGTCACTCATGGATGCAGCATATTCTACTGTCATTTCACCCAAATTGATCATAGACTTACTCTGTGGTGAAAAGACAATTTCCTTCAAAGCTTGCATGGGACAGCTGTTTCTGGAACACCTTTTTGGAGGTGCTGAGGTGTTCCTTCTGGTGGCCATGGCCTATGATCGCTATGTGGCCATCTGTAAGCCACTGCACTACATAACCATCATGAAGAGACAGGTTTGCATCCTGCTGTTGGTGGTGTCCTGGGCTGGAGGTTTCATGCATTCTGTGGTCCAACTTCTCTTTGTGTACAACCTCCCCTATTGTGGCCCCAAAGTCATTGACCACTTCGTCTGTGACATGTACCCACTAATAGAACTTGCCTGTACTGACACCTACTTCTTAGGCCTCACTGTGATTGCCAATAGCGGAGTAATCTGTACAGTCATCTTTACTTGTCTCCTAATATCCTATGGAGTGATCCTAAATTCCCTTAAAACTCACAGTCTGGAAGGAAGGCGCAAAGCCCTGTCTACCTGTGGTTCCCACATCACGGTGGTTGTTCTCTTTTTTGTTCCCTGCATTTTTATGTATATTAGACCTGTTTCTAACTTCCCCATTGATAAATTCTTAACTGTGGCTTATACTGTTATCACTCCCATGTTGAATCCTCTAATATACACTTTGAGAAATGCAGAAATGACAAATGCTATGAAAAAACTCTGGTGTAAGAAGTTAGCTATGGACAGAATGAGAAACTGTCATTTATTTTGAGAATGAGAATGTGTCATTCTATCTATACTTGTTACTAATTCTGCAGCAACAAACAGGCAGTGCATTCTAAGAATGGATGACTGAGTCAACTCAATGAGTTCTATTTGAATCCTTTTCTTTATTTGTACAAAAGTATCAAAAAGTAGAACAAATTATCCTTTGAGGTTAGAATCAATCTAATGCAGAAATTCTGAAGGATGGATAAAAAGGCACAGATATTTTTCCGATCATTAGGAAAAATAAACTAATTTCACCTTGTAACTTTTTTTATTGTTCAATTACAATTGTCCTGATTTTTTCCCATTGCTCTCCCCTGCCCTGTACCACCCACCCCCACCTCCCACAGTCAATGCCTTCCACGTTGTCCATGCCCATGATTGCCCATGATTCCTTATTCTTGTTTCTTGATTTGCCTCTTCCACTTTTCCCCACTAACCCCCATCCTCCTCACCTGTGGTCACTGTTAACTTATTCTCTATGGTTTATATTGAAATGAGGCTTTAGAAAAGTTTTTTTTTCCTTTGAAAAGTGAGAAGCTACTTTTGAAAATTTGCTTTAACCCGAAATAATGAGCATGTAATTTGCCAATGTTTAGAACAAGTTTCTAAGTTTAAAACACTGGTTTTCATTTATTTAGTTATTTTTTATTGTTGTTCAAGTACAGTTGTCTCCTTTTTCAGCACACCATGCTTCCCTGCCCCGCCCATCTCCACTTCTCACCCTTGAACTTATCCCCTTTGGTTTTGTGCATGTGTCCTTCAGACATGTTCTTTGATGCCCCTTCCCCTATTTTCCCAAAGCATCCCTCTCTCCCATCCTCTCTGGTTACTGTCAGTTTGTTCTTTATTTCAAAATGTTAATGTTTGTTGTTGTATGCATGCAACAGGATTTTGCAGTTGCCTTAAGCATTTTGTCTTCAAGATTACTTCTGTTCTGATTTTGATGCCTGTGCATTTGAAGCTCAGGATGTTTAGATGGGCGATGATACCATATTAGGTTAAATGCACAATCATGGAACACTTCTGTTACACAGGATATTAGATATATTCACAGGTTGTGATGAAACCAAATGGGATGGTCAACACTGAAAACAGATTCTAGTTCTTGATTAGAGTACAGATTACCATTCTAATCCAAGCTGTAAACATATTTTCATGCTTTTCCTCACTAATTATTATGCACCTTTTTGTCATTCTTCCAAGAGTAGGTGAAGCTTATTTTTTCTTCATGACACTGAAGATTGGGTAAAGAAATGCATTATTTTGTACAGCAATGTGTTCCCTAAAAGTTGCATTGAACTTCAATACTTTAAATTATAGGCTTAATAATGGGTTGTTTTTATATTAAAAAATTTTGGGTTTCAACCATATCTTAAATTTTTTTCCCTCAACATGTAGTCCCTCCCTAAATCACATACTAGGAAGAAGATGGAATTGCTTTCACTGTATTGTAGGAACATCATCTATGTTTTGTAAGAGTTTTTCCTTAACTAAAAAATATGAGAACATTCCTTATTTCAAAATTTTATTATGTATTTTTTATGCATACCAATATTATATGCAATTTGTACCCAGAATGTGATCAATGTTGAAATTATCTGTGTATACCATTCCTTTTTCTCTTTCCAGAGGTAATCTCAATATTGAATTTTTTATTAATCCTAGTTAAAAATAGTTTAACTTCATATGTATGTATCCTTAAGTTATAGAGTACAGTTTCATATTCTCTACTTTTATTAAAATTGTGCTACATAGTACAAACTTTTCTCAGTCTTTTATCCACAATGTTGACTTCCTAAGATTCAATCATGTTGCCCTATGTCTCTGTAGTCCCACCAGTTCCCTGCTGTGTAGTATTCCATGTCTAAATATATCGCATTTTATGAACCCATTTGACCAGTATGCTACTCTGTGCTGCTCTGGACATCCTGAAAGAAATTACTCTGTGTTAAGTAGGCTGTTTGCATGCTCACTTTTATAGATGGTTAGAGTTTTCTCCTCAAGATGTATTATCAGTTATATTCCTATTTGTGTTTATATGTGTGCGTTTGTATGTGCAAGTGTGTAAGAAATTTAAATCTACTTTACACAGGGCTTTCTGTTGTGATAAAACCAAGCTTATCAACACATTTTTCAAAAATGCAACCTACTTTCCTAATCTGATATGTCTTGTTTAAGATAAAGTCCAAATACTTGTTTACCTATTTCTAGACTCTTTTCTTTTGATTTGTTTATAATTCCTAAGACAATATTACATTATTTTGGGTCATGTAAGTAGGATTTGATATCTGTTAAGAGGTGTACTACACAATATTCTTATTAAAAACAATGCTTTCTCTTTCCAACAACTATCTTCCACTTAATTATTAAAATAATTTCAGAGCATAGATAAAACCAAGGGGGGTGGGTTTGTTTGCGATGGGGAGATTGGTGAGAAAAAAATGTAGAAAACTGTAATTGAACAATAAAATAATTAAAAATAATTTCACAGGTCTTAGAAACACACTAAGATTTTGAAGACAGTATATTAAATGTCTAATTAATTTACAAAAGAATTTATATCTTGATCACATTGAATCATTCCTTCTAGGAACATGAGAAATCTCAGTATTTGTTTAGGTCTTTAAGATTCAGTTAACTTTTGGAATATTACTGAGCAGTAATGGTCTCAATGACTTTTCTTTCCAATATCTTTCTAATATTTTATATCATATTTCTCATTTTATATTACTTAACAGAGGAAAATGATATAATAAGTGTGATTAGAGAAAATCTGGACTTATTCTTAGCTTTAATGGGGATGCCTGTGTTTATTTCGCTATAAAAACGTGTTCATTAAAAATTATCATCTTAAGTGTCCTCCAAGAAACAGATATCACTTCTCAAAGGAACAAGTGGAAACCATTCCCAAGGAGTTTACCAGATTAAAGAACTTTAAAAAATGATGAAGCATTTTTGCCACTGGTAGACTAGCAAGAGTGGGATGTTATTACTATCCCACTTATGAAGGGGAAAAAGGAATAGATTTTTTCTTCAGAACATGGGCATAACTCTAACAGAAAAAGGAGGGTCATTTTACCGAGCTGTGCCTTGAGTAGAGAGAGAGGCAGCCATTTTCAAACTGGCTCACGAGGTAAAGTGGCAGAGGAATTAACACCCTGATATCTCTTCACTGTCTGATCTCCTGTTATTTCCTTCCACTGGCTGAACTTAACCAACAGCTAAGTTGATGACCATTTTAGTGGTCAGCTTGTTAGGGCCCAGAATAAAGTGGAAAAGATTAGAGTTGGATCTAGAGGAGCAAATGTAGCACATCCATGACACCCACCTTGTTGCTGCCACTTTTCAATTAAAACTTTTGATGGAAAGTAAAACACTATCCCCAACACAGGAAACAGAAAAAGTCCTTTAAACTTCCATATCATCAATTGATTTCAGCTGAGACATACTCCCACTTCAAATCTAATTGAAACATGAACCACCAATGCTCTTCAAATGAAGTAGCAGAGGGGGAAGATAAAGAGATGAAGTAATGGTTACATGAAATAAAACATCCATTTCAGTCTAAGCTTCCACATATTGTCATGTGATCAAAGTTAACAATCATAACTACCTTTTTATAATTTTTAAAAGATTTGTTTATTTATTTTTAGAGAGGGAAGGTAGGGAGAAAGAGAGAGAGAGAGAAACATCAACGTGCGGTTGCTGGGGGCTGTAGCCTGCAACCTAGGCATGTGACCTGAATGGGAATCGAACCTGTGATGCTTTGGTTCCCAGCCCTTCCTCAATCCACTGAGCTAAGCCAGCCAGGGCTACAACCATAACTTCTCAACCACCAATTTTGGATTCCTTTCACTTTCTCCTAATTTCTTGGCTAGTCAGAGAATATTATCCAGTTGGGTGATTCACACCTTAATTATCATAGGAGTCAAATCTATAATGGTTCTGTTTTGTTGTTTTCCCTCTGTTTCTCATTGCTGTCTACTGGGCATGGCAGTAGAAGGAGACATTGTATTTCATGCCTTCATTTGTGTGTGGCAACCCAAAGTTCTGTTATGAATTAGGACCAAGCACTCAACTCAGTACAGGGATCTTTCTGTTTCATCAGCCTGGGGAGCCCAACACAACCATGGACATTTTCCACTGAAAACCTAATGGAACAATGACTGTGTTCATTGGTGCAAGTATTGCTCCGTGGGCAGTAGGGTTTTCGAACATACCAACTTCAAACTTCGAAGTAACTGAATCAAAGATGCCTTAGGTGTGATATCATGTGTAATAGGTGTTAGAATGATTAGGTCATTCTGAGCTCCACATTTGATTCACTAACTTTTGTCCATTCTGACTACAGGAGGGATGGTCTGATTTAAGTATAAGCATGGTTGAAGTATATACCATATCATTTAGGATAAGAAACCAACATTGTTTTGTTCTTTTGTCTCAAGTGGCACTGTCATAAGAGTCTTCACCATCCCATTTATCATTTTATCATGTTGGATGCTTCTGAGTAATGGGGATACTTGGAATATCAGTGGCATAGACTAGTTATTTTAAAATATTCAAAGAAGTAAAGAAAAGCATGTTTAAATAGCTGAAGGGAAAAACTATAAAACAACATCTCAAAAGTAAGCAACTCATATCAATAAATAGATGAAAATTAGGAAAAAGTGCACAAATAATTTATGGAGAATAATTGAGATAAGAAATTCACTGAAGTGGCTCAACAGTACATCTGAGGAAGCAGAAGAAAGCATCAGTGAAGTTGAAGACACGTCAATGAGATGATCCTGTTAGGGGAACTGGTACATAGAGCTGTTTCAAGCCCCCTTTGATGAATATTAATTTATGATAGAGACTTGGGTTTGTTTCTAGGCTCTCTGTTTTGTTCCATTGGTCTATATCTCTTTTCTTTACCAGTACAAGGCTGTTGTGATTACAGTGGCCTTGTAACACAGTTTGATATCAGGTATTGTGATCCCTCCTACTTTATTCTTCTGCATCAAAATTGTTGCAGCTATTTGGGGTCATTTATGATTTCATATAAATTTTTGAAGTGTTTGTTCTCTATCTGTGAAATATGCCATTGATACTTTAATAGGTACTGTGTTGAATCTATAAATTGTTTTGGGTAGTATGAGCACATTGATGGTGTTAATTCTTCTGATCCACGACCACAGTATATGTTTCCAGTTGTTTGTGTCTTCCTTAATTTGTTTCCTGAGTGTTGTGTCATTTTGTGAGTACAGTCTTTTACCTCCTTGGTTAGTTTTATTCCTACATATTTTATTTTTCTTGTTGATATATCCAGTGTGATTTTTTTCCTGATTTCTGTTTCTGATGTTTCATTGTTGGTATAGAAAAGTGAGTTTGATTTCTGAATATTGAGTTTGTGTCCTGCTGTTTTGCCAAATTAATTTATCAAGTTGAGCTGTTTTTTGCTGGAGCTTATAGTATTTTATATGTACACTATCATGTCATTTGAAAACAATGACAGCTTGGTTTCCTCCTTTCCAATTTGGATGCCTTTTATTTTCTTGTGTGATTGCTGTGGCTAGGACTTCCAATAGCACGTTGAATAGAAGTGGTAAAAGCGGACCTCCTTGTCTTGTTCCTGATCTCAGTGGGAAAGCTCTAAGTTTTTGCCCATTGAGTATGATGTTGGCTGTAGGTCTCTCATATATGGCCTTTATTACTTTGAGGAATGCTCTCTGTATTCCCACTTTGCTGAGTGTTTTTATCATAAATGGGTTCTGTGACTTATCAAATGCTGTTTGTGCATCTCTTGATATGACCATGTGGCTTTTGTCTTTGCTTTTGTTTATGTGATGTATTACCTTTATTGATTTGTGAATGTTGTACCATCCTTGCATCTCTGCAATGAATCCCACTTGGTCATGGAGTATGATCTTTTAATGTATTGCTGGATTCACTTTGCCAATATGGTGTCGAGGATTTTATTGTCTATGTTCATCAGCCATATTGGCTTCCTATCTTTGTTGTGTCTTTATCTGATTTTGGGATTAGGACAATGCTGACCTCATACAAAGAGTTTGGGACTCTTCCATCTTAGATTTTTTGGAATAGTCTGTAAAGGATAGGGGCTAGCTCTTCCTTAAATACATTATAGAATTCTCCTGGGAAAATATCCAGTCCAGGGCTTTTGTGGTCTGGAAGTTTTTTGATTGCTGCTTCAATATCTTCAGCTGTTATTGATCTGTTCAGGTTTTCTGCTTCTTCTTCATTGAGTTTTGGAAGATTATATTTTTCTAGAAATTTGTCCATTTCACCTAGGTTTCCAAATTTTTTGGCATATAGTTTTTTTTGTAGTAATTTCTTATGATCCTTTGTATTTCTGTGGTATCAGTTGTAATATGTCCTCTTTCATTTCCAATTGTATTTATTTGGGTCCTCTCTCTGTTTTCCTTCATGAGTCTGCGTAAAGGCTTGGCAATTTTGTTTACCTTTTCAAAGAACCAGATTGTAGATATATTGATTGTTAGAATTGTGCTTTTCGTCTCTATGTCGTTTAATTCTGTTCTGATGTTGGTTATTTCCTTCCTTCTATTTACTCCAGGCTCTCTTTGTTGTGGTTGGGTTCTTGTAGGTGTAGGGTTAGGTTGTTTATTTGAAATATTTCTATGCTTTTTTTTGGTAGTCTTGTATTGCTATGAACTTCCCTCTGCAGACTGCCTTTGCTGCGTCTCATAAGATTTGGATTTTTGTGAGTTTATTTTCATTTGTTGCCAGAAACTTTTTGATCTCTTCCTTGATCACTTTCTTGACCCATTCACTAATGCTATTCACATGCTATTTAATCTCTATGAGTTTCAGTGTTTTTAGGCTTTTCTTAGGGTTGGTTTCTAGTTTCAGTCCCTTGTGGTCAGAGAAAATGCTTGATATGAGTTCCACTTTGTTGAATTTGTTGAGGCTTGTTTTGTGTCCTATCATGTAGTCTATCTTTGAAAATGTTCAATGTGCATTTGAGAAGAATGTGTGTTTTGCTTCTTTGGGAAGAAAGGCTGTATATATATCAGTTTAGTTCATTTGATATAGGGCATTATTCATTGTTGCAATATCTTTGTTGATATTTTGTTTGGAAGATCTATCCATTTTTGGCAGTGGAGTGTTGAAATCCCGTTGTATAGTTTGTTGCTGTCAATATCTTTTTTGAAGTCCTCCAAGTTTATCTTTATGTATTTTGGTGCTCCTGTGTTGGGTGTATATATATTTACAACATTTGTGTCTTCTTGATGGATTCTTCCCTTAAGTATTATGAATGGGCCTTCTGGGTCTCTTTTTATAGCTCTGTTTTCAAAGTCTATTTTGTCTGATGTGAGTATTGCTACTTTGGCATTTTTTTTCCTGTAGCTCCAAAGGATGAAGACAGGCATTTAGTTTATTTTTAAATTTGTATAGTTACCTTACGTGCTAAGGTAAAGGTCTTGGTTAATTGTCCGCATTCAATGGTCTCTGTGAAGTCAGGGAAAGCTACTTCACTGTCTTTGTGCTCTCTGTTCCCTGCACAATGGATGGGACGTAGAATCCACTCCATTGACTTTGTCACTTCTTTTCTTGAATTGTCCATGTGTTGGAATAGGAATTTTACTGCTGAATTTTCACGAACTCTTTCTAGATTAAATTTATATGTATACTTGCTACAAATTGTTCTTCTTTGATATCTGCTACAAATATTTCCCTTATGTAATTTACGCTATAAGTATGGGTGTTCTTACATAAATATGTTATATTTTTATATCCTTTCACTTTTTGATTTTTTCTATGATATCACTCTTGGAAAATTCCATTTTCTTTTTAAAAGGTTTTACCAATTATAACAGCTTATTTTTTAAAAAATGGCTTTCAAAAACATTTTTAACCCATATAGAATTTATTTTATGATGAACAAAGATCTAAGCTTATTTCTCCCAAATAGGTAAAACAATTTGTTTTATGATTCATTCCATTAATAATTAAAACCTTTCATTTTACTATATCAAATAATATACACTTCCAAGGTTCAATGTTAGGGCTGTTCCTCCTCATCCACCTTGTCCTCCTTCTGTTAGTTCAGGGCAAACCTTACTGAATGATTCTTTTGGCATGGACTGAGGTCACTCTCTAGTTTTCAGCTGATTGCTGGGCATTTAAGGAGGATCCAAGATGACTTTGTTCATATGAATGGTGCCTTGCAAGAATGGCTGGGATATTAATCTGTTCTGAGTCCTATTTTTTCCCATATAGTTAAAGTACTATGTAGACAAAGTTTCTCTAGTGACATTGTCAGACTTGTGAAATGGCAACTCAGGGCTCCCAGTGGGAGGTGGCAAAAGCTGTCAGGCCAGTTAAGATCTCATCTCATCCTGACATCAACTTGAAGTCCAGGGTCTGAAGTTCAAAATCCAGACTGCATGGCATATCATAGGAAACAACCAACCAAATGAAAAGGCACCTCACAGAATGGGAGAAAATATTCGCAAATCATATATTTCACAAGAAGTTAATATCCTTTAGATGAGGAACTTCAATAACTCAGTAGCAAAAATTTCCCCCCAAAACCTGGCTAAAAATAGACAAAGGACCTGAATATCCATTAAATATATTGTTGAACTTACTGTTATTCTATTAGTTGGCTCAATTATTTCTCTTTACTGTCCTCTGCCCAGGCTACTCCCCTCCTCCCACTACCACAATCATTCCCCACCCTGTTGTCCATGTCTGTGGGGCATTCATACATGTTCCTTACTAGTACCTTCCCCTTCTTTCCACCTTTGTCCCCCTCCCACCTGTACTCTAGCCACCTTCAGTCTGTTCCATGTTTCCATGCCTCTGGTTCTATTTTGCTTGCTAGTGTATTTTGTTCTTTGGGTTCTTCTTATAGGTGAGATCATATGTCATTTTTCTTTCACTGCCTGGCTTATTTAACTTAGCATAATGTTCTCCAGTTCCATCCATGCTGTCAGGAAGGTTAGGAGTTCCTTCTCTTATTCTGTGTCAAAACTGAACAACAATAAGAAAAGGCAGTTCTGTTTTTAGGTTTTCAGGACATTCCACACCATTTTCCACAGTGGCTACACCAGTCTGCATTCCCACCAACAGTGGACAAGTGTTCCCTTTTTCCACAACCTCCCTAGCATTTGTTTGTTGATTTATTAATGATGGCCATTCTAACAGGTGTGAGGTGATATCTCATTGTGGTTTTAATTTGCAACTCTGATGGATGATGATGTTGAGAATCTTTTGTTATATCTAATTCACAGCAGTGCTATTTATGAGGGTGTGGCCAAGTCACATTGCAGAACAGCACATGGGATGAGAGAGTGTATTTGTTTTGTGGAAATCCAGTTGTTCCCATCTCCAAAACAGCATGCTCGAGGTTTTATTCTGATTGAGTTGAATGTATAGATCATTTTGAAGTGAATAACATCTTAACAATTTTGAATTTTCTAATTCCTGAACATGATATATCCAATTATTTAGGCGTTCAAAAACTTAATTCTGAGAGGACTTGCGGTTTTTAAACAGGGATCTTGCTCATCTTTTCCTAGGTATTTATATTTTCAGATGCTATAGTAAAAGGTGCTTAAATTGTTTTTATTTTCCAATTGTTGTTGATGCTAATATATAGAAGTGTAATAGAATGATTTTTAGGACTTGAATTTTACAAACTTGCTAAATTCACTTAGCATTTCTAGTAATTTCTGAAGGTTCCTTAGTGTTTCCTATGACATGATCATGTCTACACAAAGGATGGTTCATTTCTTTGGAGATAGAGGAGTACTTAGCCTATCAGTTTCCTTGAGTTATTTCAGCAGATTGTGTTTTCCCTATACTTTACCCATTTCATGTAATTTATCAAATTCACCAAGTTAGCATTTTTCATAACTATAATGCTTATTCTTTTAATTTTATTTCTATTTGTTAATTTTATTTTTTAACAGCAGGTAATCATGATTTTATTTGTTTTTTTTGGTTGTTAATTTGTTTTTAATTGTTGTTCAAGTACAGTTTTGTCTTTTGTCAATTTTATTTTTGACTTTACATGGAAGATCTTATTTTCAATCCATAACCCACATTAGTGCCCTTGTTGTTTTCCTGAGATAAGGGGGGAAATGGTTCCTGTCTCATTTACACAGAATCAGTTGACTTTGAGGATCCTAATTTTATTTTATTTTTTTCCACATTTTGTTTTCTTTTTTAAAAATTAAGTTCATTGGGGTGACATTGTTTATTAAGATCATATGGGTTTCAAGTGTACATTTCCATGATACATGTTCTGTATATTGCTGTGTGTGCTCACTACCCAAAGTCAAATCTTCTTTTCTTAAATACAGATTTTATTTATTTATTTTTATTGAGAGGGGAAGGGAGAAAGAAAGAGAGGGAGAGCATCATTGATTAGTGGCCTACCACATTGCCCAACAGGGACCTGGTCCTCAACCAAATCGTGTGCCCTGAGTGAGAATAGAACCGGGGAACTTTCATTTTGTGGAACGACACCCAACCCACTGAGACACACCAATCGGGGCTAAAGTCAAATCCTTTGTTGCCATGTTTTTGGCCTCCATTACCCTGTATGAGGGATCTGTATCATGTTCATCTGCTTTTATTTCTGAAATAATTTGGCTTTTCTCTGTTTTCCCTATGGGCACCAATTTTCAGCTGTTTTCGTTTTCCTTGTTTCTATTGTATTGATTTTAAAAAATCTTATCTTTATTATGTCCACCTTAACATATTTCTGTATAAACTATTTCCATTTCATTAGGGAGCTTTATTATGCTCTTTCATGCTTTTGGGAATGAACTTCTGACTTCACCTATGACATACAAGACACTTGTGATGCCATTAAGTTGTGTCTCTATGAAAATCCAGTGACCTCCAGTAGTTTTCATTCCACTGAGCTGCATGTGATGACTACATCAGGGAATTACTGAATCTCTAATTTAAGTTTTCAAAACGGGATGTTGGGATTAGGCTTCTGCCAAGTCTCCAGACTTCCAATATTCGTATAGTAGACACTTCTGAGAATGTCTGAGCACTAACATTGTGGGGTTCTAATGGCATTGCATGAAGAACTTCCCATTTAAGTCCCCCGGTGTTAGCGTTCATTCTTTCTTTTTTTTTATATTATTATTATTTTTATTTTAATGATTGTTTAAGTACATTTTTCTCCCCTTTACTCCCAATCAAGCGCGTTCATTCTTTCTTTAATACACTAGGATGTGCAAAGGATAGTAATGGATTAGGTAGAATTTGTAGAATTCTCTAATGGTCATGGACCATGTTATGCCCATATATTTGCCAGATTGCTGTAGGATTGATATTTTGGCTAGATTGAACCATCATAGTTGACTAATAATTTTTACCATAGCTCCCACATCTTCCCAAGCTTCTTCCTTTAAGAAACTCTTATGATGTGCCCTGGCTGGCGTAGCTCAGTGGATTGAGCGCGGGCTGCAAACCAGGCATCTCAGGTTCGATTCCCAGTCAGGGCACATGCCTAGGTTGCAGGCCATGTCCCCCAGCAACCTCACATTGATGTTTCTCTCTCCCTCTCCCTTCCCTCTCTAAAAATAAATAAATAAAATCTTAAAAAAATAGTTAAAAAAAAAGTCATCTCTCTGAATTAAAAAAAAAAGAAACTCTTATGATGTGATCAATGTAATGGCTTAAGTTAGAGTGTGTTCATATGTAAATTTCCTTTCCAACCATGACAATAGATATGCCTAATAGAGAATTAGTATGGATTATTGCATATCTTGTGGCAACATGTCAATCAGTTAATATTTTCAGTGGATTATGCTTATTGGAGCAACTGAAATCAGCTTCTGGGCTATTGTAATCATGGATGTATCCAGTAAACATCTATGATTCAGTTAAACAGAAAGCACTAGTGGTTCTTTGCATTCAGCTGGAAGGAATGTGGAGAATTGAACCTATGTATGTATTTCTTCTCTAGTTGTGAGTCCTAATTTAGTCCAGAGTAACCTTACCATGTCAGATAGTACTTCTAAATTAAGTATACCTTCTCCATGTTTCACCACTTAAGCTGAAGAGAAGAACAGTGCTTAGATGATGTACCCTTTAAATCTTAGAAGTAATGTGTGTAACACTTGTGGTTGCTAGATTTCATCTCTTCCTTTGTTAAGCTGGAAAGCACCAACTTTTGGTGGGCTTAGCTCATAATTAAAATCTTCAGCTGGTTCAGATAGGTATTTAATGCCTCCTTATCTAAGGCCCTTAAGACAATATAAGTGGACATGGAGTTGCTCAGTGAAGCCCATAGTAAACCATCCCTGGGAAATTACAGGGGATGCCATCACAGACTTGATGTAGAGGCAAGCCCTTGGAAAATAATTCCTTGCTTGTAGAAAGTTACTCACTTGATACTAGACTGAAAATAAAGAACTGAATTAATGGAGTAGAGGTCATTATGACTCAGCTGAAACAGATTCAGGCTGTCAGAACTGCACAGCTGTGATTACTTGTCCATTCAATAGTTGAAACATCAACTTCCATAAATTTCCCAAGCCCTCACTTCTCTGCTTCTGATCTCTGGACCTCTAACACCTAGCAGGGGCATCCAAACTTTTGGCATCTCTGGGTCACACTGAAAGAAGAGTTGTCTTGGGCCATACATTAAATACACAAACACTAATGTAAACTGAAGAACAAAGAACGAAAAGGCTAAGTAAATTTATGTTTACATGTTGGGCTGCATTATTGCCATCCTGGGATGCACGTGGCTCTCGGACAGCAGGTTGGACACCCCTGGAAGGGATAGGGCTGATAAAGGGACCCACCCAAGACTGGTTCTCCCTTCATTTGGACTTAAGGAATGTTTGCCTTACCTAAAGATTTCCTAAAATGAGATGCATAAATTCTGATTCACTTTATTTAATTTTTTTCTTTTTTAGTTATAGGCTTTTCATGTCTTTGTCTGTGTTTGATTCTTTCTTGGTAAGATTCAAATCTTTTTTCTCTGAGGATTGTTCTAGGTGAGAAAATTGTCATTACTTCATTTGAATTTGTTCCAAATATTCTAATTAACTAACCTATAATGACCTTACATTCTGTTTTCTTTAAAACAGAAATGATATAAAAATCCAGAGAGGCTGGTTCTGCCCATAAATGTGTAAGAATTATTTTTCTGATAGAAATACCTAAGAGATTTCTGGAAACTCAACTTCCTGCCTAAGCTGAAGTCTATCTTCAACTGTGTCTGATTCTTTAGATTTTCCTTGTTATATTTTCCTCGGCTTAAATATCTCTCATTGTTTGTAGAAACGTGTAAAGTTTCAATTTTCTGGGATAAAGCTGAGGAGAGGAATAGACATACTTTTAATTAGGGAAAAGGTGTCTCTAGGGATATGATCTTTGAGTGAATAAAGGGTGAAGAATTCTACTACCTGGGAGAACACCCAGTCATTGGCTACTGGAGGAAGATAAATGCCAGCATTTGTCTTGTTAGCTACAGAGATTAATGGTCAGAGACACAAATACTATCCTAAGTCCTCACAGGAAAATACTTTTTGTTTATCTTACTATAGTTGACTGAGGAGAAGTACATTCAAGTAACTACTTTCAGTGTTTTAAAATTTCTGGCGTTTTTGTATTGGCAAATAATGGATTTGGCCAAGTTAATTTCCACAAATTTGGCCAGTTTTTACATAGCCGTGAGAACACACATCTTTGATTTTCTTTGAAGAAATTTTTCCAGCAGGTGAGAGTGCTCAGGTATTTTACAAGTAAATATTTATGTTTTATTTAGGCATCTTTGTATCCTAGATATCTGTGTTGGATACTGCAACCCTTGTCTGAAAGACTGAGGGAATGGGAGTCTGTGTGGACACATGGGAAGTGCGGACACGTGAAGCTACTTCCAGATCTACTGATCACTATACATTGCTCAGTGTTCCATGGTCACCAATAAATACGTGAGGTACCCATAGTGACTGCCAATGGAAGAAGCACTGATTTTAAAGACTAAGGGAAAGATCTGAGGTGAGTTCGTAGAAGAACCAACATTCATACAATATACTGAAATGTCATTAATATCTTAAATACACACATTTTCATTGGAAGAAATCTGAATTAAGAAAATTAAGCTAGCAAAATGAGGAAATGAACCAGAATATATGAAACGTTTTTGGTTTTTAGCATTTCAGCCTGGCGGGTGTTTCTTGTTTGTTTTGCCAAAAAAACAGAGAGAAACATGGAATGTATTCGAAATAACCTAATGGGTTCATAGTCTTGGTTCATGGACTATTATGTTTTATACAGTAAATTAACATTTCTAATTATTCTCAGACCTTTAAGTCAGAGAATTTATGATACATCATCTGTATACTGCATTGTGTGTTTACCAGCCAAAGTCAGATCTTTTCACCTCGCCATATATTTGACCCTCTTTACCCTTTACTACTCTCACCCCCTTTCCCTCTGGGGTAACCACCATACTGTTGCCTGTGCCTAGGAGTTTTTGTTTGGTTTTCTTCCTTGTTAATATATTGCACTCAGTTTTTTTCTCACAAATTAATGAAATCATATGGTCATTGACTTTTTCTCTCTGACTTATTTCACTTAGTAGAATCTCACGGTCCATCCACCTTTCTGCAATGGCAGGGTTTCATCTTTTCTCATGGTGGAGTAGTGTTCTGTGTATGTGCCCCGTCTCCTTTATCAGCCACCTCCAGAGGGACACTTTGGTTGTTTTCATGTCTTGGTCACCATGAAAAAGGCTGCAATGAACATAGTGGTGCATATATCTTATGTCACCTCCCAAACTTAATTTAAAATTAATGATAGAATTTAAAATTGCAAAATAGCAAGTGTTTTAAAATAGGGAGAAATAAATTCCTACTCTATTTTGGGAACTCTTTGTGATTTTGGATATTTTCTTTTGAAATTTTAAAATTATGCTTTACATTCAGTATGATTCTGTACTAGTTTCAGGGCTATGGCATAGTGGGCACACAATCATATACTCCACAGTGTGTCCCCCTTTATACTTCAAGTATCCACCCTGCCCCATACATAGGTATTACAATATTATTGACCACATTTCCCATGTGGGATTTTGATTCTGATGTGGAAGATTGGTATGTGTGAATGTTTTCAAAACTGAAATTCATAGAGACAGACAACAGTACGGTGGTGACCAGAGGGAATGTAGGTGTTAGTAATGAAGGGTAGTGGAGACTAAATCTATGGTCATGGAAGATTATCTGATTTTGGGTAGTGGGCACATAGTGCAATACACAGATCATGTATCATACACTTGACCCTTGAAACCTATATGAGCTTGCTAATTAATTTTATCTCAAATAAATTTAATAAAAAATTGGCTGGGATGGGAGTAGAAGACAGAAAACTGTACTTGAACAACAATTAAAAAATAAAAAAAATAAAAAATTACCACAGCAGCTTATATTGGTAAATATTTACAAGAAACCTGTGTTCGGGGAAGTACCTTGTTTATCGTCATTTACAGCATCATAAAACTGTAAGTTTAAAGTTCTCCAGAGGGCATTTTTGTTACTATGGAATTTTAATTTATCTTTTTAAAAAGCCATACTCTTAAGAAACTATGCTAAATGATGTTTTTTTCAATAGAGAAGTGTTGGTTTAGCGGTTTAAGTTGAAAGTCTAATATTACAATCTGTGAGTTTTTATAGTATTGGATCTTTGATGACTTAAACAACAGAGAATACATTATATACCCAGTTTTTACATCTCAATAATTTAACTGGCTAGTAGGAGATTTATTTTAGAAAAATGTAACATTGATGATTAGTAAGAGTAAGGACACAAGATAGATCCTGCATAAAGTAAGGAGTGAGAAAAAGGGAATTGGATATAGACTACCTTATACCCTCTTGCTCTTCAATAGGTGTGTTTTTATCAGTGTACAGCTTCAACAATGGTAGAGCTTCTGAATAAACTGGAAGCAGCAACATGAATGAAGCACGTAGAATGGTCCTCACACCTGGCTTCTAAAGAAGGCTCAACCTTTCAGCACATCTTCCCTCCTTCCCCTGCCAAATCTATGGGAATGGAACCAGCTTGTCTGTCTTTGATCTTAAGTGATTTCGTAATTTTCCTGTGCAACAAATAAACAGAATTTTAGGTTTGTATCTATGGTTGAAAAATTCTTCTCTCTTACTTAATTTTGTTCTTCCCCATCAGATGTAGGGGAATCTGAGGAATCAATTTTTAAAAAATTTTTCTTTGCTTTTCTTTATTTAGCTGTGCTGCGTGTTTTTACCTCTTATGGTGTGTTAAGATGCCTCCCAAGTGTACCCTGGAGGCTCCCTGGGGATCAGGCTTCTATCATTTCCTCAAGAAAGGAAATTTTTCTGAAGATATTTTAAAAGACCAGTGATCTCACTTAATTATCACATTAATATTCTTATTACTTGTGGATATTTATTTCTTAAATATAATTTCTCCTTCCTCATTCAGTCCTTTTTTTCTTTAATTTATGCTATTTAATTCTTATGATGTATGGATCCCACTTTTACCCTGTTATTCTGCTTGCTTCTAGTCAAAATACATTCTATCACAGGTGAATACTACTACTCGTGTAATCAAATAGATGATTCCTGAGACATGCAATCTTATCCTCTGCCTAAATAGGGGTTCATAGATCAATATTCTTTTTATCCTTGGCCTATGTGTATAATTGTTACCACATTGACAGAAATGCAGATGATTACTTGTCATAAATATTGATAATGAAGCATTCAAGAACATTAATCATAGCTATCACTTATTAAAACTTTACTGGTGCCAGCCCATATTCTAGGTATTTACTTTTAATAAAACAATAACCCAAGAGGCAGGCTGTATTGGTATACCCCTTTAAAAGGAGGATACTGAGGCACAGAGAAGTTTATTAGGTTGCCCAAGGTTACATAGTATTAAGTGGCGAGGCTGGGATTTCAACACAGGCAATGCGTCTCCAGAGTCCATGTGATTCATCACTGTGCTACACTCACCCATGAAAAGGTGTTTCAGGTATTAAGTAAGTATATACTGAATAGAGTAACTTGAATTCAGTATTTGGTCTCTGTAATGATAAAATCCCACGTACCACTGGGTAGCATTTTTAAAGAAACAGTTATCTGCTTGGACATTTCTTTATAAAAAATATGACAATGTCAGTAGAAGAGAATGTAAGATAGGGTTGCACAAAGAGTGCCATGGAAAGTAAGAGTGGAGAAGTCTTCTGAGATTGTTTAGTTCCAGCCCTTTATCCTCCAAAGAGCCAACTGAGACAGAGATGCAATTACATTTAGACATGACTCAACCCCATGCCTTGTTACACTGACCTTGGGCTCTTCCCTCGAGTATGCTGATTTTTGGAACCTGGGCACCAAAGCTCCATTTTGGAGCACTCTCAGTGCCTTGGGAGAATTAGTAATATAACCATGTCTCATTGTCTTCTACCTCTCTTTTCAGTGTCTGTGTTCTCCTTCCTCAATATCTAGGTCACCCCAGAAGTTTTGAAAAGAAATAATACCCGCTGATAATTAAGAGTTCATCATAGTCTCTAGTCAGTGAGGTTCAGAAGTATTTGTGGAAATCTAAACAATGTCTCTTTGTTAAGGGTTGTAGGATAGACAATGATTACATACAGAGAATTATAGCTTCTCAAAAAGCGGATAGTAAAAGACAGAAACAGAAAAATGGCTGCCAGTCACAGGCTCCAGTTGAGTAACTGCCATGTTTGGGTCCAGTCCTGTTTGTGGAAATTTCATGAGAGATCCATGAAGACCCAGCTTCCTTGAGAAATAGAAGACTGAATACCTGTAGCAACTTATCATAGTATTAAGTGAGTTATTGCAGAAGATACATTATTTTTGGTGCTACATCAATTAAATTATAAAGGTCTTCACCACAAATACTAGCAGCTCAGAGGACTCACTTCTTACCAGTTTATTTAGAGTTTTTTTTTTTTTTTTTTTTTTTTGCCACCACCAGAGAGTAAGTCATTGTTGACTTATCTGCCCAGGACTGACAGATGAAATAAGGCTCTATGAAAGACACAGTTGGCTGTGGGGCCTTTGATACTTTTCTCTGTCGACAATCCACTAAGACTTAGAGGGAAAACCTGTTACTTCTAGCCCAAACAAAATCATCTGAGGAGAAACAGAATTGTCAAGGGAAGGTGAAATAGGCTATTAACAAGAAGAACCCGTAGGTCTTCAGCAAACATTTATTGTATGTAAACCCCTATAGAAGATACAATAATGAAGGTGTACTCCAAAATTTAATGGATGTATTCATAGTGTGTTCACGATTTCATTACAGGTCCCTTCTCCTGACCTCTCATTCTGGAAACAGGCTTTAGAGAAGACTAAATGGGACATAGTAACAATGTGACAGAATTTGTCCTCCTGGGTCTCACTCAGGATCCTGGGGGCCAAAAAGCATTATTTGTGATATTTTTGCTCATTTACATTGTGACAATGGGGGGCAACCT
>PVIA01014653.1:0-26086 GCA_004024845.1 Tonatia bakeri | reverse complement strand
TTGGAACCTACAAGCAAGTTCCAACAAATTCCAATTCAATGAAATTACATAGGGTATGTTACTTGCTCTCATTGCTAATAATGTAGAAATCAGAAACAGAGGGTACTAGAAAATCCTTTTATTTGTATGTTATAAAATACAGTTCTAAATAACCCCCCAAAACAAATCACAGTTGGAGTTAGAAGTAACTTAAACTGAGTGATAATAAAAATACTCCATACCAAAGCCAGATCACTCAGGTTCCACAAACAGTCAAGGTCAGTGGTTCTCAAGCACAAGTGATTTTGCCCCCAGGAGGACGTTACATAAAGCAGGGACACATTTCAGATTTCATGAGGGTGGAGGTGAGGGAGGGTGTTACTGGCCAGCAGTGAATATGTAACCGGAAAAGACACCAGTGTTCTGGCTGCCTGTCACTACCAAATCCAATAAGCAATGACAGTGATCGAATCTTTTATGGGTGCTTTATTCAGAAGGCCGGCGATCTGAGAAGATGGCCGGTTCATACCCTAACAAACCATCTTCCCCTTTCTTTCCTGGCCAGAGCTTTTATAAGGGGGTTGGAGGAGGACAAACAAGGGTCGGGAAAAGCCTTGAAATTCAACAGCTGTCTCCAAGGGGGAGGGGTAGTCGCCTGCTTCTTCCTGGTAGGGATGTTTCCAGGCAGTTATCTCTAGCCAGCGCCCAAGGAGGTCAGCTGCTTTTTCTCAGGCACCAGGATGGGTCTTATCTGTAACCTCTGAAACAAAAGCTTAACATACACATTACTTGCTAGATTTATGGCTTTTTACCTTAAGCTAAAATTTTCCAAGTCTTAAGCCCCTATCATCCCCCACCGTTAGTATTAAACTATCCCATTTCTATGAGATCAGCTTCCTATGGAAGTATTCACTTTGTTGCTGTGCCCGTTGCTGGGCGCTGGACTGTTCAGTGGGGTCTTTAGGAATACATCTAACTGCAGACCTACATAAAGATGCACACTGTACAACAACAAGCTACGATACTGAAGAAAATAACAAGGATAAAAACAATAAAAGCTTCTCAAAGACCAGATATGCTGGGCAGCCAGGATGTTAGTTTAGACAAGTCAATACTAAAGAATCTTTCTCCCTGTTTTATATTAGACATTACATTATTTACTCGCTTTACTTTTTGTTCTATGAGCTGTGAACTATCAGTTAAAACAGCAGAGTCTTTTAAAATTTTCACATCCATGATTTATGCTTATAAGAAGGCAGCCTATAGCTTCACAATTATCCAGTACTGGTTCTCTGACTTGTCCTAATTCTTGACTAATGGCACTAATAGCTTGAGAGGTGGCATTTAAGGCTTTCACCATAGCGCAGGATAACCTGCTTATTTCTATATTTAAATAAGTTACCATGGTTGGCATTACAAATACAGTTAAGGACACATATTCAGCGGGGCTAAAGAGGTGTAAGTCACTGATGCAATCAGGTGTAAGAGAGACATCCCATCGAACCCGGATTAAGTGGGGCTTCTGAAGCATAAACACCGTCAGTCTTCCCAGAGAGCACGGTCCCCCAGAGCTGTTTGCTGGAACATAGGAATAGACTGTCATTCCACATATCAGGAACCATCCTGTTGGCAGTTTAACAGAAACATAAGCATAAGATACGTCAGTGGTGGTGCTGCAATTTATCTTCACACCTGCTGAGAACACAAGACAGTTTTAGCACAGTTGACAAAAGTTGCACACTCTCTATAGCTGGGGTACATTAGTGACCTTTAAGGAAAACATTTCCCTGTCCTTTACAGTTACCACTGGTCCCCAATTATAAATATCAGAGTAGGTAATTTTCTTTTCAATATCATCAAATACAGTATAATTTATGAGGCTTTCTAAAGGAGTACAGACACTTATAAGACATGAAGTGAAACTTTTTCAACAAGTTCCTCCTGCAAAGTAAAAGTTAGAAATATTCAGAACAATTTTTACTAAATATACCCAAATATTTTCATCTTGTTTGAATGGAATAAGTTGTACATAACAAGGCTTTAAACAGGAGGTAAAGAAAAGAACATAAGTCATTGTTTTTCAAAGATGACTTCCAGATCTTCTTCCAGTGTTTTCTTTATTCTGGCGTGATGAGTCCAAGGTTTTATTTCCGTCAGTTTCACCAGTCCACTTTCCTCCTAGTTGAGTTTTTTTTTTTTTTTGGAGATGCTGTTATCCAAATCTTGAGTAGCATTTTGCCAGTAGGCTCAAAGGAATGCAGCAAACCTGTGGGAGAAAAGTCTCTAATACAGGCAAGGTCATTCATCACAGTTAAGGTCTGATTTAAATATTGCACATATTTTTTTTACCTTCAGATTTTCATTTGTATATATATCTTTCACCCCAGTTGTGACCTGAAATGGCTATCTGTACATAATTTTATAGGGATTCAACTGAATCCCACTTCGAGGAGCCACCCTTATCCTGAGCAGGGCAATAGGTAAAGCTTGATCCCAATGAAGATGAGCTTCTTGACACTTCGGTTATATTTTTCTTCAAGGTGTGGCTCATTTTCTCTACTTTCCCAGAAGCCTGGGGTCTCCATGCCGTGTGGAGTCTCCACTTAATTCCTAAGATTTTACTAACCTTCT
This sequence comes from Tonatia bakeri, assembly GCA_004024845.1. Lineage (NCBI taxonomy): Eukaryota > Metazoa > Chordata > Mammalia > Chiroptera > Phyllostomidae > Tonatia > Tonatia bakeri. The sequence continues at coordinate 23,476 of PVIA01014653.1, read as the reverse complement.
GTGTGATTTCTGAAACAAAATCAGGTTCATTGTCACTCTGTATGCTGTCAGGGAGACCAAAGCGAGGGATTATTTCCTTCAATAATGCTTTTACAACTTCTGAAGATTTCTCTGTTCTAGTGGGATAGGCTTCTATCCATCCCAAAAAGGTGTCCACAAAGGTTAACAAGTATTTCCACCCTCGGAGCCTTGGTATCTGGGTAAAGTTTATTTGCCAGTCCTCAAACGGGCACTGTCCTTGATATTGCTTTCCTTCTTTCTTTTGGTGGGGTTCTGTTTTGGGGTTGTTCTTCTGGCATACAACACATCTAGCAATTACTTTCCTTATTTCTTTAGAAATTCCAGGACCTGTGAGCCACAATTTGACATAGGCGGTTAATGAGTCTTTTCCACAGTGTGTGGCCTCGTGCAAATGCTTTACTTTATTACTGGCTCTACTAAATGTTCGGGAAAACAGTATAGCTCCTTTCTTATTCTCTTCTATTGGCTATCAGGACCTTCTTCATTAAAACTTCATTCCTTAACTTTTTCTAAGTCTGCAGTCAAATATTCAGGGTCAAATTTTGACAAGTCCGGAACAAGTACAATGGCATTATAAATATTCCTTTAGCAGCCTTTTTGTTGCCCGTTCAGCCAGATTGCTTTCTCCAGCCACTTTAGTGTCCTCTTTCTGATGCCCCGGGCAGTGCATGACTGCCACCTGTAAAGGTACCTGAACAGCCTTTAATAATTTTAAAATTTCTGCTACGTGCTTAATTTCCTTTCTATTGGAGGTTAACAGTCCTTTTTCCTTCCAGATCAAACCATGTGCATGCAAAATCAGGAAAGCTTACCTTGAGTCTATACACACATTCACTCTCTTTCTATGCGACAATTCTAGCAGTCTTGTCAATGCAATCAGTTCAGATTTCTGAGCAGAGGTTCCTGGTGGCAAGGCCTTGACCTCCACTACTCCTTCAAGAGTCATAACTGCATACCCAGCTTTTCTGTTTCCTCTTTCCATATAGCTGCTTCCATCTGTATAGAGAGTCCTGTCTGTTTCTTCTAAAGGATGGTCCTGTAAATCAATTCTGCTAGAATACACTTCATCAGTTATTTCAGCACAGTCATGTATTAGTGCAGCCGAGTCAGGGTCTGGGAGAAGAAAGGCAGGAATTGCTTTACTTACAGTTTTGAGGGAGACATTGGGACTGTCAAGAAGAAAGGGCTTGGTACCTGCCCATTCTTTCAGCAGTCAGTCCCATATTTCCCTTTTTCTCCAGCAGGCTCAACACTTGCTGTGACACATAACTGGCACAGGCTGCTCCAAGGCAAACGTTTTTAGCTTCCTCCAAGAGCTCACAGGTGGCTGCCACTCTCAAGCAGGCTGGCCACCCATGCACAATGTGATTTAATTTCCTTGACGATTATGGAATGGACTGCAAATGTCACTAAGCATTTGGGTGAGGAATCCTAGGGCAATGCCCTGTTTCTCACACACATATCATTGAAAGGGCTTCAGTAGGTTTGAAAGCCCCAAGGCTGGTGCTGAAGCCAGGTGCACTTTTAGGGACTCAAAAGCTTGAGTGCATTCCTTCGTCCACTCTAAAGGGCTATATTCCGGTCTCTTCAGAGCCTCACACAGTGGATTAGCAGTGAGCCCAAAGCTTGGAATTCAAATGCAGCAGTCACTTGCCATCCTCGGGAATCTCCTTAACTGTTTCCTGGTGTTGGGAGGGGTCCTCTGTGGACTTTTGTTTCACGGCCCGCACCTACTCAGAGTGTTCTGCTCAGGGATGCCTTTCCCCATTCCCTCAAGGAGGCATCTCTTGTAATGCTCTAAGGCAGAAACGCCATCCCCTTTAGGGTCCCAGTTGGGCTTAGTTACAGGTATTGCGCTGGGAAGGCCCAGAGCCCCATCTGGATTTTCTTGGTGTAACCTCCGAGCCTCTTCATTTGCCTTATTCAACATCAGCCTCTGCTCATCCCCCTTACTGAAGCAAAGAATTCAATAAGACTCCTATGTCTGCCCAATTGAGATGATAAGTGGCAAAAACTGATGCAATCAAATCAGTTGTTTTAGCAGGGTTATGTCCATAAGAAGGGTTTGAGCTTTTCCAGTTTAATAGATCCAATGTAGAAAACAGAGTATGTGCCAAATAACATCTAGCAGACTGGCCTTCTGGCCTTACTCCCACTAAAAGTCTCCAAAAAGGATATTGCCCTGCCCCAGTAGGGGCTTTTCCTCCACTGAATCTGGTTCTTTGACCGATTCAAGACAACGATGCCAGTTCAGGTGCACTTTTCCCATTTCACTCAACGGCGTGGATCCCCTGGGGCTGCAGGAACTCTGACCAGCCTCCAGTGGTCATAATACCTAGATCTTCCTGGCCCCTCTCTTCTGACCTTCTATCTTTCACATGTAAATTCTCTTTTCTCTGAGCCATTAACTGATTTCCCTTTTTTTTTTAACTCTGCATGTATCTTTATCATGTAAACCCAAAAACTTCTAGATAAGGCAATTGGTCCCACTTCCATGATTTTGACAAAACAACTCTAGTTACAGTATAATACAGTAATTTAAAGACCCATTCAGTGACCAGAGCTCTCCTGAGTCTAAGTTATGCAAGACACAAACAGAACAGTACTACAACAAGACAACATACGCTCTCGATATACGCTCACATGTCGATCAATTTACCAGAACCCGCCGGAGCAGGCTGTTTTTCAGAATGGAGGGTTCCCCCCCATATTACCAGACAGAGCTCAACAGAGCTCCACAGATGTCTTTTCAGACCAGACAGTTGTCCTTTCGCACCAGACACCCTTTAGGGACCAGAAAAGATGCCCTTTCGGACCAGACGTCCTTTCAGACCAGATGGATCTCCAAACAGAAATCCTTTTGGATCAGACAGATGTCCTTTTGGACCAGATGGAGCTCCAAACAGACGGTACCCAAACAGAACAGATGACCTAAGTTGTGACCTGGGATTTCAACCTGAACCAGAAAGTGCAACGATTCAATCCAGTGTGATGCACGACGAGAGGTGCTGGGAGCAAGGGGGTGAAAATCCCCGAGTAAAATCACTTGGCAGCTGCTTGGGATTCTCTGACCCCAAACTCCAAGGGCCCCTCAGTCCAAGCAGCCAATGGGACTCCCCGCCAAACAGCCAGACTTACCGGAGAGTCCCAAAGTCTGTCCCGGCGGAGTAGCCAAAATATGTAACCAGAAAAGACACAGGCGTTCGGGCTGCCTGTCACTACCAAACCCAATAAGCAAAGACAGTGGTTGTGTTGCAGGAAAATGACTCACACAGGCGAAGCAGTGGCGGGGTACGACACTTTTATTACGTGCACGGGCCCAGAGGAGACATTCCAAATTCTGAGCCCAAAACCCTAACTGTCCGGGGTTTAAATACCCCCGGACCTCCTACCTACATGGCTAAGCATATCCCAAAAACTGGAAGTTAATCTAACTACCTTATTTGGGAGACAAAGAGCAAGGCGAGGAGGCAGAGAACAGGGGCAAAGGTTGCAGGGCTATGTGCGGAAGTCGAGGCCATCCCTCTTATCTCCCTTACTTGGGGAACAAAGGCACAAGCCGCAAGGGATGGAACTTGCTAAAACTACAAAGCACAGGAACTTAACAGGATCATCAGGCACAGAAACTTAACAGGATTACAAGGTAAAGAAATTTTAACAGGATTTTTCTACCACAGTTGAATCTTTTATGGGCAGTTTATTCAGATGGTAGGTGATCCGAGAAGATGGTGGGTTCATACCCTAACAAACCATCTTGTCTTTTCTTTCCAGGCCAGACCTTTTATAAGGTGGGGGGCAGGTGGATAAACAAGGTGTGGGAAGAGCTTTGAAATTCAGGAAGGACTAGGTGAGTGAAGCTGCGGCATTCCTGTTCTGGGCAGTTAGCTGTTGGAGGGGAAGGGGGTCGTCTGTTCTTATTGGAACAAAGGTTCAGATATCTCCAGGCAGTAATCTTCTATCAGTGCCCCAGGAGGGAAGCTGTTTTCTTAGGAGCCAGGATGGGCTTTATCTGCAATTTCTGAAACAAAAGCTTTAACATACACATTACTTGCTGGACTTAAAACTTTTTCCTTAAGCTTAAATTTTCCAAGTCTTGAGTCCCCTATCAATTGTTTTGATAATAAATGATTTTCATCTCTCAAATAAACAGTAGTTGTATGACACAGTATATTTTTCACAGTGGAAATGTTCCTGCTGGAATAGTTTTGGATGCAAATTGGACACTTTTGGTGGTCAACGTGCTATTCAGATAAGGAAGGCAGCATGCCACTGGATTTAATGACGGTGTGCAGAATTTTTGTTGAGTCATTTTTAAATGCATACATATATAACCAACTACTTCTCATCCATTCTTTTACCTACAAAAAATATTTATAGATAGGTTTCTTTTCTTTTTTTGTTTGTTTGTTTTGGGGGGTTTGGTGGAGGATGTGGGCATAGGTTTCTTTTAAGTAAAGGAGAAAACAAATGGCACAACATTCCAAATAACAGGAAGGAAAAGCAAGTTTTCCCCTTCATGTTGCCCAGTGACTAGTCCCTGTCTCCTCTCAGCATGTCCTCAGCCTAGGTTCTTTTTTTTAACATAATTTGTTTTGCAGGATACTTTTCTCACATAACAACATTATTTGGAAGTTATTCTCTGTTAAAATCCACTAGAACCACCTGAATAGGTTTTATTTCTTTAATGAAATGTCATATATTCTCACCCATTTTTAATGTTCTATAATATTTCACAGTGTGAGCAAACCATAATTAAACAAATTCTCTTCTACTGAAAACTTTAAAATTATATCTGTTATTATATAGGTGTTGGATGAAATATATTAAACATACTTCATTTCATACACAGGGAAGCATAACTAGGGGGAAATTTTTAATGCTTTTCTTTTCATTTCATTTATTAATTTGAATAAATTAGAGAGAGAGAGAGAGAGTTAGCTGTTCCTCTAGTGTATTCATTCATTGGTTGCTTTTTGTATGTGCCCTGACTGCAGAATGAACTGACCACCTTGGCATATAGGCAGGACACTCTAACCAACTGAACTACCAGGCCAGGGCTACTGGGGAAAAAATTTGAAAAGTGAAATTTCTGGGTCACAGGGCATGAGGATGTTATTTCTGGATGGCTATTCTCAAAATGATCACCGGGAAGTCTGCACCAAAGGACCCTCCCACTAGTCTTTCAGAGCAAGGACACTGCACCTGCTTGCTCGTCAGCCTCAGAGATGTCAGGAGTCCTCTGGATCCCCATATGGGCTACCAAACTATGTTGACCTTAAAAATATAACAGTCAGTTATTTTACCAGCAGATAAGGCATTTATTCAGAAACAGTGAAAAGTTGCAATTTAGGACAAGCAAGCTGTAGCAAAAATCATAAGCAAGCTCCACAAGTAAAGGAGAAGAACGTTATTTTACAGGGAAAAATTAGGAAGTTGGGAGGGGTCATTTCAAACGAAAGTGCAGTGCAGAAAAGCATCAGATGGGATGACTATGGTTTCTCTCTGGCTGAGTTGCTGGGGAGTCGGTTTCTCCTGGAAGCACACGGTACATCTTCATGTTGGGGCCCGTGACAGATAATTTTTCTTGTAATTGACCCTGGGTGGTGCTATGTGACAGCATCCACACTGACCCCCAACTCCACTTTAGTATGGTTTCCCTTCATGCAATTTCACAATAATAATTAGTTAGTTGGCTCATTTCCAATCCATGGAAATCAAGTTATAGTTACGTGCTGAAAACGAGGAAAGGACCAGAGGCACTCTGTGCACTTAAGAAAGCCAGTAGCAGCTACACTGACCCTGCTCTGTGGACCCTGACCTCAAATTTGATGTTATTTTTATGCAAAATACTTGTAGGTTTTTCCAGCATTTCTAAATTTATTTAGTTTTGTTTGGTTTTATCTCATCTTCCTATTTCTGAAATGTTTTACGCCTGAGTTACTTAAACACACCTATTGATCATAACACCACTTCTTTGAGACATGAAATTCTCCCAGTGTGTTTTCCAGTATACGTATTCTATTTATTGTGTTTAAATGTTTGAGCCCTCTGGGACCTATTTTGTGTCTATGAACTGTGTGGTCAGAATTTACTGACTTAAGTTTCAACGGAATACAATGCAGTCTTGACCGCGTCCTCACTGCTTATGTAGCTCTGGCTGAAAGTGGGTTTGAAAAGCTGGGGGGGGGGGGGGGGGGGGGGGGGGGGGGGGGGGGGGGGGGGGGGGGGGCGGCACGGACGGGCCTAGATGTAAGCTGGGGATCCCGACCACAGTCTGGTGGAACAAAGACACTTTGTCTGGAGGCAGGAGGGCTGCGTCCATCCTGAGGTCAGGCCTCCGGCTCAGGGCTTCCAGCTCCTGAGAGCCGTATCCCTCACCACTTGCGGGAAAACGAGCCACCGAGCCGCACGCTGCCAGACTGGCGCTCGGGAGACCCAGGGCAGCCAATCCCCGCGGGGCGGGGCGGGTCTTCCGCTGGCCAGTCCCGAACCCAGGGGGCTCTGCCCCTCTGCTCCGCCCTTTCAGCTTCTTCTGACCGCCCATTGGCGGGCAGGGCCCTGGGATGCCAGCACTGACTGGTGGATTGTGCCCAGGGTGGAACCTCCTGCCGAGGGCGGGAAGCCCAGGAGCTCCGAGGCGGGTAGCGCGGCAGGGGCCCCAGGAGACTGGCCGGTAAGCGGGGAACCTTGCCATGTGGAACCTTCCAAGTTCAGCCTAAGACCCGTAGGTATCCTCACCCTGGGGGGCCCCAAATTCCTTCAGCATCGAGCGGCCTGCGTCCGCTAACCCGGAGGACCCCACGTCTCCTAACCCCCAACGCTTAGACCCCCAAACAGCCTGGGAACCCCAGTTCAGCGCGGGGCACCCTTCCTGCAACTCGCCCGGAAAGACCAAATCTCCCCAAATTCGGAGACCCCGAATGCCGTCGTCCTGGAAACTAGCTCAGTGGTGGGGACCCGGAAGCCCCTCGATGAGATGCCCCAACTCTCCTCAGCCGCGGAGGTCTGACCCTCTCCCCCAGGGACTCTGAGTGTCCTCAGCCCAGAAGGCGCAGATCGTGTCCTGAGGGATCCCAAGCCTCTCAGCCTGAGAGACGGCGGTCTGCCAGACACTGCGCCTGCGTCTCGTGCGGGCTTCTCCTGAACCCCGGGGCACCTCCGGGCCCTTCCCTGGGAAAAGCGGGTTTCCTGCGCCGCCCGACCGGCCCCTCAGACGCCCGGGCCGTGGCTAGAGCAGCCCGCGCTAAGGTGGGGCGCTGAGGTGGCGCGCGGAGGGAGGGGCGGGAAGAAGGGCGCACCTGTGGGCTGCTCGACCCATCCAGCCCTTCCGTCCCCCTCTCCGGGCGTCCTGCCAACGGGGAGAAAGGCGGGTACCCGAACTTGAAGAGGAACTTGGACGCCCTCACCAGCCCAGGTAGCACGCGAGCGCCGGGCTGGAGGAGCCTGGAGATCCGACAGGCTGCTGGGCTGGATCCGCTTCAGGGGGCTCCATCCACCTGCAGCTCCCTCCCGCATGGACACCGAACAAGGGGAGTTTGCTCCTTCGCGTCAGAGCAGGGCTACTGCTAACGGTGCGGGGCTCACGGCAGGCAACTCGTTGTAGACTCTCCCATCCCGTCCGAGCCAGTCCCACGGGCTTCCTGGGGTGTGTTCCTCCTCAAAGGTCTTTGCTTTCAGGACAAAGGTTTTGTCTCTTTCCAGGTCTCAGGGCCCTGCGACTGGCTTTCCTGTGCCACCACCGCAGGCAGGCCACCAAACTCCAGGAGGAGGACCCTGAGGACTCCGATGAAGAACAGGCTCCAAGGCAGCAAGGTGAGCGGCAGGAGGAGCCAGAGCTGCCCTCCCAACACAGACCTGGTTTAGGTCAGGCGGCATCTCAGGACAAAACCAGGGAACAGGGTTTGCTGGTCCAGCGAACAAGCAAGACGCACTACAGTGTATCGTACAGTGAGGGCCTGTTCACGTAAAGTTTCAAGTGTGCAACATAATCATCTATATTTATAGATGCATTAATAAGAGTAAATGTGTAAGAACATACAAGTGAACAAGAAATAAGTAATTCAGAAGAGTTGTCATGGCAAGAGAGGGAGGCAGGTGTGGCCGGTGAGGAGGGTCCCCACACCTGGCTGCAGGATGGCCTGCATGGAGACAGACCGGGAACAGTATTAACCGTGGTGATGACGGGAGCTGGGGGGAGGGCCAGGATGGGGAGGGGTTGATCACTGTATCGTTTCCTGCTGTCGGTCGTGGTGCCATTCTGTCCAGTATCGTGGTGTTCGCACAGTGGGGTTGGTCTATTTACATGGATCTGGAGTCGAAACACAGCTGAAGTCAAGATGTGATCTTCAATGTGACTGAAATTCTGGTTCTGGGGTCAGCAGACTGTGGGTGCTGACCAGAGTCTAATGACTAAGGAAGGGCAAGGCCGGCCAGTATGTGCCAGGTGGGAGAGGATACCAGAGAAAGGAGGCTGGGTAGTCCTGGTGCCCTTAGCCCAGACAAAGCCAGTTTGAATGAAGAAAACAGGACGGAGACGGATTATGTTGAAGACATGGAGTTTCTGTGCAGATATTTTTATTACATTTTTGTCCAAAGAGACCAACTTATTTTTTAACAAAAGTAATAGATGTTTTATGAACATAGGAGGAAACATAGATGACACTTTGTCTATTTTTTTTATCATACTAATGAAATTAGTGCATGGCCCCATTTCCATCATCCTGGGATTGTTCTTGGACTGCTCACATTCAGACTTCTGTGTCCCTAATAAGAATCTCCAGATTTTGGAAACATTTACCCACCAAGACACTGATTTCTCATCATCTTTCAGTGAAACCTTGGCTGGCCTTCAGAAGGGAACAGAGTAAACACCAGAAGGTGAGTATTTCCCAAATCCTGTTGACAACAAAATTTTCCTCATGGATAGAAATGCAGGTAAGAGCAGGAATGCAGAAAGTATTCTAGGAACTGCCACCTTCCTTTCCTGGTCTCTTCAACACACTGTCCAACATTATCATTTTTTTAGAGATTTTATTTACTGATTTTTTAGAGATGGGGGGATGGAGGGAGAAAGAGAGGGGGAGAAACATGACTAGGTTGCCTCTCACACGCCCCCAAGTGGGGACCTGGTCCACAACCCAGGCATGTGCTCTGACCGGGAATGGAACTGGTGACCTTTCAGTCTGCCGGCCAGTGCTCAGTCCACTGAGCCACACCAGCCAGGGCTCATCATGATCTTAATAGTTAACAACTACAGCAGCAATAGTAACTACCATTTGTTTCATTCTCACAGTGTTTCAGACTATAAGAATTCTATGTGAATAAACTCACACATTATAACCACCTGGTGAGGAAGGTACCATGACTGTCACCATTCACAATGAGGAAAGTGATCTTTCAGAGATATAGAAATGTGTGATTATATGTCTAAGATCACAGTGTCAGTGGTTGTGCAGTCTAATCCATAGTTTCTTCTAAACCACTTACAAACTTGTGAAAACTTTCATAGTTTTTCCCTGGCCAGCGTGAATTGGTTGGGTGTCGTCCTGCAAAGCGAAAGATCACCCGTTTGATTCATGGTCAGAGCGCATGCCTGGGTTGTGGGCCAGGATCCCGGTTGGGGTGTTTGTGAGAAGTGACTAATCGATGTTTCTCTCCCTCTTTCTCCCTCCCTTCCCGATCTCAAGAAAATAAACAAAATCTTTAAATTAAAAAATAAAACTTTCATAATTTTCTAAAGTTTACATTGTCTTATACATGTCATTACATCATTCATCTGACTAATGGTTTCAACCAAAGTTCTTCTCTGCTATGCTGAAGTGAGAGATGCACTAAGACCCTCTGACTAAGGAAAGTGTACAATGTGTAGGCAGTTGGTACAGTGGATGGCCCCAGGTGAAGAAGAATGTAAACTCCCCAGGATCAGAACCTCCCACTCTAATACAAGAGTATCTCCCACCCCTGAGGAGCTTCAGGTTTCATGATTCAGGAACAACAAATAATAAAATGACTTAAGGACTTCATATAGGTTACACACTCTTCAACAGAAACTCATCCATCTGGAACTGATTTCAAATGCCCTTTCTTGTAAGGTGAAGTAACAGCTTCTTCTTTGTCTGAGCTCTAATGAAGCCGCTCTCATCCTGTTTAGAATCATTTGTTCAGCCTGCCTATCTCTGTGTTGTGAGCTCTTTGAGAGCCTGGTCCATGCCTAAGACTTCTCAAAGGTCACAGGCCCAGATCAGGGTTCCTGAGGGCCCCCGAATGTTTGCAGAATGAATAGTTTCACAATTACAAATTAAACTAGAAGATGATTAATGAACGCTGAAAGTAATTTCTGTGAGATTTGAAATATGGAGAGAGCTGAGGGGTAAGTTGATGGCAGCACATTCATGCTGTATTACATAATTCATAGAACACTTTGTTGAACATTATTTCATTGCACATCACTATAACATTAAAAATTGACATGTTATATATCAGGACACTGAAGACAACTAGTTACTGGTACATCCTTATTCAAACAATTGGTGGGAACCAGCTAATCTAAGTACAAATATTCTTTCCAAGGTATTGCAAACTTTATCACCATTTTATTTATTGTCTAGATATGTTTCTGCCAACTATTTCTCTATTCTCTTCCCAATATCCTTCACTCTCAGTATTATAGAGGCAGTTGAAAGAAAAGAGCCGTAAGACATGGGTTCTAATCTTGGATTCATTACCCACATTGGCCCTATCCCCTCTAATAGTCATACTCCCTAGATATTTCCAAGGGCTGAAGTATTAAAGACATGCATGTAAAATATATAATAAGCCTTAAAAATTAAATACATGTTATCTTTTAATATGTGACTCTTACACTGAAGGCAATATCCAGGGTGCCATTAAGCAATGAACATAGTTTGAAGGAATTGTCAGGAACAGCAAATTTGATGACTACAAGTGACTCAGAGCATGCCCAGAAACCAATGTCCCCTCCTGGAGAAGCATGTGCCTTTGAAAAGCACACTAGACAAAAATTGGGTAAGAGAAAATAATTTGGAAACTTTAGTTCCTTTAAGTCACTATAGAAGGGCTGATAAGTATGACCTAGATATGTGGGGCGGACTTTGGGTAGGCCTGGATTTAAGCTGGGCTAAGCTGAGACTGAAGTTAGCACTGGACCTTTGGGCAAATACTATAAATTCTCTGAGTTCCTGAATGCTAATATGTAAAGTGAAGATAAGGAAACATCACTCATATATTGTTTGAAAACATTACCTTGAATTTAAAACAGGTGACACATACAAGTTGTCCAATAAATTCACTGTGATAATAGCAACCACACTTTACTGGTATTGTGTGCCCAGGCCTTTACTCAATGCCTAAAACGTAATGTGCACTCCATAAATATTTTATGAATGATTAAAGATTGGTGAGTTAAATGGGAAAGATTGGCTGGTAATGGGAAAATCTAGAAACTAAAATTGAATCATTCATCTGTAGTTAGAGTCTTAGTCTTTTAAACCAATAGTTAATGGGGCAAAATACCAGAGTATGCAAAAGGACAGGTAATTGATGGGAGGAGATTGTGTTATCTGACAAAATGGGAACTAACACTCCACACCATCCTCGCTTACTTACCTGGCCTTCTATAACTTAGATCTCGGGAGAAAGGAGATGGACAGGAAGATGTACATCCTACAAGAAAGAAACGACCGTGTGTACCAAGAGATCAACGAGCCCCAGGATGATGACTACCTTTGTAAGTTACCCTCACTAAGAAGCATAGTATGATACAAAAATTTCATCTAGTCCTTTGGTCCCCAAATCATTCCCTTCCTCTAGTGACCTGTAGTACAGGATTGACTCTCAGTGATGTGAGTGCCAGACTCCCTCTAAAGCTCTTTGTGTCCAGGAACATGTGCTAAACCTTCCCTAACCCCTGTTGCTCTCGCCTCCAGATTGTGAGACGTGTCAGAACTTCCTTATCAACAGCTGTGCTGTGCATGGGCCCCCTACATTTGTAAAGGACAGTGCAGTGGACAAGGGGCATCCCCACCGCTCAGCCCTCACCCTGCCCCCTGGGTTGAGAATCAGGCCATCCAGCATCCCTGAGGCTGGGCTTGGAGTGTGGAATGAGGCAGCAGACTTGCCAGTGGGTCTGCACTTTGGCCCTTATGAAGGACACATCACAGAAGATGAAGAGGCAGCCAAGAGCAGATACTCCTGGCTGGTGAGAACTATCTACCTCCCCCACTATCCTCTGGCTTCCCACATTCCTTCTGAGGCTTGGACCTCACCTACGTGCTAGACATGGAGGGGACAACATGCTTAGCTCTGTGTACTGACTGGACTTTACATGAGCACAGAGTTCCTGTTTAAGGATCAGAAGGTAAGCGGGAGCGAAGTGGTGCAGACACAAAAGAGTGGCTCCTGCTTTGTGGGGCTCCTGCTCTGACTGGACAGGTAGACTCAGACGTGTAGACGATGAGTAAAACAAATACCATGTGGTCACAGTTGGCAGTTGAATCCCCGTGCACTATGGAAGAGCTGTGATGACAGTAGAGTAAAATAATTCTTCTATTACCTCCCCAGCAAAAAAAATAAAAGGTCTTTAACTTCTTTTCTGAAACACAGATCGCCAAAGGGAGAAACTGCTACGAGTATGTGGATGGAAAGGACAGATCCTGGGCCAACTGGATGAGGTAAGGTCACCAGGTCTCTGGGTGCCAGAGGGGACTCTCATCCCCCACAAACCCATATATAAATTTCCCTCTCATCATGCCTCCCTCAGTGCTCTCCCTTAATCGTTTTTTCCTCTTTTTCTCCATACAGTGAGTGTTCTTTCATTTCAGGGGACATTGAGGAAAAAAGTATAGCATATGTCCTTAAAATGTAAAGCTCTCTGCTAGACACAATGTGGACACTGGAAAGGACCTTGAAGAGCCTAGATTCACCAGAGACACTGGATTACACTTCAATTTATCAAATGAACAGTAATTAAACACTTACTATATTCCAGTTTAGGTGAAGGAATACATTACTTAAATAGATCACACAACCCATGTCCTTATGGAGGACTTCTCACAGACAGACATAAAACAATTGCTTTTAGAAGCATTTAACTATAATTTCCAAGAAATGCATAGTGTCAAGATACCACAAACCAAGGATGGCCTAAACCTGTGAGGGCAGCAAACCATCCCGGCCTGCCTTCTAACTAGAGTTGGGCTCTGAGTCCTGCAGAGGAACAGTCATGCGCCCCTTTCCTGAGAGGGGCTCTCTTTTATCAGGGATAACAGAATGTGAATCAACTACTATTGTTCTGTTTTATTTTACTAGGACAAAAAGACCTCCAATTTTCTATGGTAACCTCAGGCAGGGAAGTGAATGGTACTATAAATAAAGTGTAAGGGGATTGGAGAAGGCCTCTCAAGAGAAAACACATGTGGGCTGAGTACTGGATAATTATTGAGCTAATTTAGAAGCAGAACCCTACATCAAGCACCAGGTTCTGTGGTGTGAGACAACTTGATTTAGAGCTTGGAGAAGCCAGAGAGCACTGGATGTTATGGCAAGTTAGGGTGGAGGTTAAGTCTAGAACTGGGTTTTAGAAAATAGTATTAGGCAGGATGAACACTTGCAAGCACAACTTGGAGGTAGGAATTCACATGACATGCTAACAGAAGCTCAGACACGGAACAAAGGTTCCCAGGAGCATTAGGGGCAGCGGGCAACATCAGAGCCTGAGGGCCTTAGGAATCAGTGAGGAGCTGGACATGGATGTAACAGGTAGTGGGAACTCATCACTGTGGTTTTCTTTCCCTTCCTCTGCCTCAACCCCAGGTATGTGAACTGTGCCCGGGATGATGAAGAGCAGAACCTGGTAGCCTTTCAATACCACAGGCAGATTTTCTACCGAACCTGCCGGGTCATCAGGCCAGGCTGTGAGCTGCTAGTCTGGTTCGGGGATGAGTATGGCCAGGAGCTGGGCAGCAAGTGGGGCAGCAAGTGGAAGAGAGAGCTCGCAGCTGGGAGAGGTGGGCACCACTGTTCTTCAAAACAGAAAGAAAAGAGAGAATTCTCCATACAAATATTCAATATCCAACTCCTAAGTAGAGTAAAACCCACTCTAAAGTCAGTAAAGTTTCAACTCAGATGCTTCAGAAAGTCACAATTCATTCATATGCCTTTGACTCTTAGGCAAAATTCTAATGTTTTTATTTTTAAAATATTTCATCAACAAAATACACAACCGCATATAGTACTGAAATACTGAGAGGCAAAAAAAAAAAAAAAAGTTTTCAAGCACTAACCAGCTCTCACCAGGGCACTTTTTCTGACACTTTTATAGCTGTTTCTTCTTAGTTTTCCTCCATACTTCTAAATAAAATGTTTTTGTTTATAGGCATTCATTATTTTTTAAAGATTTTGCCCTGGCTGGTGTGACTCAGAGGATTGAGCGCCATCCTGTGAACCAAAGGGCTGCCAGTTTGATTCCCAGTCAGGGCACATGCCTGGGTTTTAGGCCAGGTCCCCAGTATGGAGCAAGTGTGAGGCAACCACACATTGATGTTTTTCTCCCTCTCCTGCCCTCCTTTCCCCCTTTTCTGGAAATAAATATATAAATATAATCTTTTTAACCAAGATTTTATTTATGTTTACAGAGAGTAGAGAGGATGTAGAAAGAAAAATCAGTGTGCGAGGGAAATATTAATCAGTTGTCTATGGCACACCCCTAACTGGCCCACAACCCTGGCATGTTCCCTGACTGGGAATCGAACTTACAACCTTTCAGTTTGTGAGACAACACCCAACCCACCAAGCCACACCATTCAGGCTGGACACATTCGTTCATTATTTCAGTGAATTGTCGGGCAAGATCCTAGTCTGGCGCACAGGTCCTGGGACATGGCAGTACAGATTAATATGAGGATGAGAATCTCTGCTGTTGAGGAGCTGACCAATAACGGAGGAAAACCCATGCACATGTACTTGGATGTGCATAACACTACACAGCAGTTACTGCTTCGGAGAAAACTAATCCAGGACAAGTGCATAGGGATCAGTGTGAGGGGAGATGCAGTATAGCACGTGGTCCGGGAAGGGCTCCCTCGGGAGATAACATTTACAAAAATACCTGTGGGTGGAGGATCCCAGGCAGAGGGAACAGGTAGTGCAGGGAAGAAAAGAGGTGGGGCATTGAATTGGCTGAGGGTCACTCAGGTCTCTCAGCATGCAGGATAAGAACACATCAGATGTATGCTTAGCAGCCCAGAAATGCAGTGCCCATGACCTGAGTTGAGACACTGGTGACTTTTCTAAGTGCAAGTGTGCAGTCATCAGCTGTAGAGTGGTGTGTTCTCTGTTCTGATCATGCTTTGTTAATTTTTAGAAAATAAACTCCAGTGAGGAATCCCCTCAGAGGTTACTTCACCTCCAAGTGAGAGAGCATGGTGCACTGGCCAGAGAGGAACAGCAGTCAGAGTCAAGCGTGTAAGGCGTGTGGTTGGAAAAATATTTTGAAACAGGGCTTCTCAGTGTATTTGAAATGGAGTAACACTGAATGAAGCAAAGCATAAATATTTGGTGTGAAGCTTGAGGAATGACTCTAAGATTTTATTTATTTACTTTTAGAGAGGAAGAGGAAGAAAGACAGGGAAACATCAATGCATGGTTGTTTCTCACACGCCCCCTACTGGGGACCTGATCCACAGGCAGGCACTCAATCCACTGAGCCACACAAGCAAGGGCAGGAAAGACATATTTTATACTTGTGAAAAACTGAAAGAAGCAATTCCTACTTTTCCTCTTTAACATGACTTAGAGAATTCCTGTAGAGGGGAAAGGTCACTGCAGTTCCGGGAGTGAAGTTGCCTCTCCTACTACTCGAAAGTCCTTAGTCTCAGCAATATTAGCAAAGACTCTTGATGTGGGTTTTCTGGATTTCTGAAGAAAATGCACTGCACAAAAATAGAAAGATAGACTGCGAGTGGACACTTGGTGGGAGACAAAGCCTGCGTTGTCACCACAGTAGGAAGGATTCATGGGGCAGGTCTTAACAGGAGACAAGTTGTGTGGCCCAGGCATTCTCATCAACATCCCTGACCAAACCTTTCTCTTTCAGCAGAATCAAAGCCACAGTTGCACCCATGCCCCTCCTGCTCTCTGGCCTTCTCCAGTCAGAAATTCCTCAGCCAACATGTGAAATTTAATCATCCCTCTCAGATTCTCCTGGGAACATCTGCAAGAAAACACCTCCAAGCAGAGGAACCCTGTCCAGAGGATCAGAATCAGCAGCAGCAACATAGTACACACAGCTGGAATAATAAAACTGAAGGTCAAGAGATCAAAGAAAGGTCCAAACCTTTGCTTAAAAGGATCAGTCAGAGGAGAATCTCAAGACCCTTTTTCCAACCTTCCAAAGAACAAAGGAGGAACTCTAGTGAGCATGAGAGAATGATGGAGGAAGAGCCCCACCGAGACCAGAAAGACAGTCCAGAGGACACAGGCAAGGTATTTGTGAAAGCAGGCATGTCAAGCATTGGAACGATCAAGTATGGAGGGTTTTGGCAAGGCTTCAATGATGGGTCACATCTCATCACACACCAGAGGACATACCCTGGGGAGAAGCCCTATGTTTGCAGGGAGTGTGGTCGAGGCTTTACATGGAAGTCACATCTCATCATACACCGAAGGATACACTCTGGAGAGAAGCCCTTTGTTTGCAGGGAGTGTGGGCGAGGCTTTCCACAGAAGTCGAGTCTCATTAGACACCAGAGGACACACTCTGGGGAGAAGCCCTATGTTTGCAGGGAGTGTGGACGAGGCTTTACAGACAAGTCAGGTCTCATCACACACCAGGGGACACACTCAGGAGAGAAGCCCTATGTTTGCAGGGAGTGTGGGCGAGGCTTTACTCGGAAGTCGAGTCTCATCAGACACCAGAGGACACACTCTGGGGAGAAGCCCTATGTTTGCAGGGAGTGCGGACGAGGCTTTACAGACAAGTCAGTTCTCATCACACACCAGAGGACACACTCGGGAGAGAAGCCCTATGTTTGCAGGGAGTGTGGGCAAGGCTTTACACGGAAGTCATATCTCATCAGACACCAGAGGACACATTCTGGGGAGAACCCCTATGTTTGTAGGGAGTGCGGACGAGGCTTTAGAGACAAGTCAGTTCTCATCACACACCAGAGGACACACTCTGGGGAGAAGCCCTATGTTTGTAGGGAATGTGGGCGAGGCTTTACCTGGAAGTCAGTTCTCATCACACACCAGAGGATACACTCTGGGGAGAAGCCCTATGTTTGCAGGGAGTGTGGGCGAGGATTTACACACAAGTCACATCTCATCAAACACCAGAGGACACACTCTGGGGAGAAGCCCTATGTTTGCAGGGAGTGTGGGCGAGGCTTTATAGACAAGTCATATTTCATCAAACACCAGAGGACACATACCGGGGAGACGCCCTATGTTTGCAGGGAGTGTGGGCGAGGCTTTCCACAGAAGTCGAATCTCATTAGACACCAGAGGACACACTCTGGGGAGAAGCCCTATGTTTGCAGGGAGTGTGGGCGAGGCTTTACAGACAAGTCATATTTCATCATACACCAGAGGACACACTCGGGAGAGATGCCCTATGTTTGCAGGGAGTGTGGGCGAGGCTTTACAGGCAAGTCAGTTCTCATCACACACCAGAGGATACACTCTGGGGAGAAGCCCTATGTTTGCAGAGAGTGTGGGCGAGGCTATATAGGCAAGTCAGGTCTCATCACACACCAGGGGACACACTCTGGAGAGAAGCCCTATGTTTGCAGGGAGTGTGGGCGAGGCTTTACTTGGAAGTCAGTTCTCATCACACACCAGAGGACACACTCTGGGGAGAAGCCCTATGTTTGCAGGGAGTGTGGGCGAGGCTTTAACTGGAAGTCGGTTCTCATCAGACACCAGAGGACACACTCTGGGGAGAAGCCCTATGTTTGCAAGGAGTGTGGGCGAGGCTTTACACGGAAGTCAAGACTCATCACACATCAGAGGACACACACGGGAGAAGTCCTCTGTTTGCAGGTGGAATGAGTGAGTTATTAGCATTAAGTCAAATATCAATAGCCATGGGAAGTCTACAGTCCCTTACTCTCCCCAAGACTGTAATTAGTACAGAAGTAACTGGTTGAACCCTCCAGTTTCATGACAAGAGATGAGATGGACAAACAGTGATATGGGGATGTCAGCACCAATCTTGTTCCTGGATTTTTGAGCTCCTATTCTAAAATGTTTTATCTCCATACACATATGAAGCCTAATACATTCTACCCATCATGAAAAGCAGAAGGTTCCTGAAGAGCCACAAAGAACTCATACTCTCAGCCACAGAAATTCAACTCCTGCAAGTGTGTAAATCTGGAGTCAGTCTACTTTGGTTACTGCCCAGAGAGGGATTTGAGAAAGACTCATCAGGCTAGGGGATTCCCCAGACTCCTGGAATATAGGAAACCGTTCTGCATGGCATGGGCCTAGACAGGACCCACGCCCACTGATAGGTTCCCACATGGGGAATCAGGCCTGCATTGTATAGGCTGCTTTGAGAATTGCTTTTTGCTAAAATTCCCTCACTCTGAATTGAGGCAGGAAACATTTACTGCATATCTTTAATGTAACTTCTTAAAATCTATGCTAAACCTTCCAAGGATGAGCGTAACCAGTTCAACCACTTTTCCCTTTGCATTTGCAAATATCCTTCTGTGGTGTGATTAGTGGCATCCTCTCCTTTGTTTTCTGTAAAAGGTAACCACCTAAAGCAAACATCTGCATAGTAAATGAGAACCATCATGTAATGTGCCCAGAAAAAGAAATAAAAGCTTTCCAAGGCAAGTGTCGGGGTGCTCCAAGTTGCTTTCCTCTTGAGAGAGTGGCCGTGCCATCCCTTTTCCTCCACAGGACTCCGTAGTCTGTGATTTTGTCTCGTGTCTCATCCACAATGTCTCCACCTCAGGAATCAGGGTCTGCATCACTGGGAAGGGGGCCTTTTGTTCCTACCCCTTCTCTGACTTCTCTTGGCTCTTCTGGTTTCCTACAATCTTGGAGCCTCAGAGGTAAACAGCAGGGAGGAATGTATGCTTGTGCATGGACATGAGCCTGGCTCAGTTTGGACACCTGGTTTTCCTCACTGTCCTCGCTGCCCCTTCAGGGTCTGCATTTCATGGTGCACAGCATACAGATTCCACATCAGTCCAAAGTGAGTTTGAGTCTCAGCTCTGTCCTCTCCAGCTGTGTGACCTAAGGCAAGATTCTCACCTTCTCTCTGCCTGCTTTCTAGTCTGTGCAGTGGAAATGGGAACTCCAGCCTTTGGGTTTGACATTCAAAGTTGAGTCAGCACAGACAGAATCTGGCAAGAGGATCTCTGAGATCACAAGTCCTGTTGAACAGCCTTCAGTGCCCATGTCTTTGGGGTCTTTAGTGCTAGGCAAAGGAAGATAATGACAGGGTAGGGGTCTGTAGCCAAACTCAGACTGTGAGAAGACCCCACTGCTTTCCCCACATTTCCCCTTGAGCTGGGGAATGCACTTCCCTCTGGGGCACCACCCTCCACTGACCCTCTGCACCCTCAGAGCCTCCTCAGCACAGGCAGGTACTACTGAGAGTGCCCCATGAAACAAGGCTGTAGCCCACCCCTTGCTGAGAACTGACACTGGGAACAGCACCTGCCTGCACTGGTGTGTGAGGAAAAATGGTAAGCCAAGGCAGGGAGGATGAGGAAGACATGTCACCCACTAACTCAGCAGTCCTGAGCCTGGTCCAGTTCTATTGCCAGGTGTTCCAACATCACAAGAAACATGATGCTAACACGTTGAAAGTCTAGGTATCATTTCCACCATCTGGGAAAGAAAGGCTTTGAAACTATTCATCCCAAGACCTAGAAGATGAGAGGGGGCCCATAGCACTCAATGAAAGGACCCATAAAACAACTTTGGCTAATTGTTTACCTCTGGCCACTGTTTTATGAGAGGGTCCCTACTGCTTACAGAAAGAGCCCATTGGTAACTTTGGGTAACTGCCTCAACTCTTAAACTCTCCTGTCACGTATCTATTTAACAAGATGGCCAAGTGGGGTCTGAAGTGAGATAAAGATTCAGCCTAACAACCCCCATACATACCTACATTTGGGTAGTCACATACCCCCTGGAAGCTGGCACCACTTTACCTGTCAATCAATATGTAAGTCCTTTGCCCCCATCCCAGCAACTATATAAGTCCTCAGGACAAAGGACCTGGTGCTCTTGCCATCCAAGCTGTTGCCTTTCACCCCCACCTCAGCAAGACCTGTCTTCTTCCATGAGAACGTATCACTAATAAACCCTGTGTGCATGCTAATACACTTGCTGATCAGTAATCCTTTACTGCATTGGCAAGAGGAACCGAGTCTCTCATGTGACAGGTGTACCCAATCTGCATGTGGCATTCATGAAGCCTACAACATCACCGCTTCTGTAATGCACTTTCCTTGTACCTGGGCCCCACAGGCTTAATACAGCACTGACACCATCTCGAAATTTGTACTTGTGTCTTTAAACTTTTGTTTGTAAATTAAAGCCTGATGGGATAATGGACATGCATGATGTTGGTCATTCCTGGCCACCCATTCACATATAATGTCCACAATGGCCCAAGAGCACAAAATTCCCATGGACCCAATGGGTGGGAGTCCAGCAAGACTCAGGGTGAGAACAGGGTAAACATCTGCATCTGGTGCTAACAGCTCCCAGAGGTCACACTTTTCTTAGAACCAGAGCTGAGTTCAATACAGAGAGATGGTGAACAGTTAGGACACCATCATACCCTCTCCTGCATGAGGGATACCTAAGCATGACCCACCCTGTTCCTGCTGGGGTGAGTTCACCAAAGAGGGACACCCACTCCATGACCTGGAATGATGACCTTTCTGTCCCAGTGCCAGGTTTGTAAAGAGTGTCTACATCAACTATGTGGATTTCAATAATAAATATCCACTATTGTGTTCTTTTATGCTTTTTTAAAGGAAGGTATATTTCTTCAGTTTTGTTTCCCTTCCCTGTTTCTCCCCCACCACCACAGCCCAGACAGAACACCATAAACTCAATATTCTGTAGCTTTCAGCATGGGCCATGGGAGAGAGGCAGAGTCCTGATGTAATGCTGGCAGAGGGGCTGGCACTGAAATACAGTGGTAAGGGGAACCCACAGACTGCTATGTGATGGTCACCATGACCCCCAACCAGGAGAGACCCTGGAGCTCTCCCAGAAGGCTTAGTGATTCGTGAGTAGAGAGGTCTGTTCCCTCTCCCCCTGCTTCAGCAGGAAACCACATTCCTAGTGTAGCTGCCAGCCTCCGAGGTATCCCCCAAATGCACATGCTGTCACCCTGCCCTTGTACAGTCCCTCCACACAATTGAGCTGATATGTGTTGTGAAAATGGTGTGGCTCTCAAAGCTAAGTCAGAAACAGTAACTTCTGTTTCAGCCTTGCATAGTTCACACAATCTCAGACCATCTTGTACAGGAAGATGCGTGCTTACACAACACCCCCCCACATGCCCACCTACCAGTGGCTGGCAGCCACCATCCTTGTTTTGAAGTGGAGGCTCCAAGAAGTGACTGCAGCCTGACATCTGGTGGATTCTGAGCCTCTTGCCCTTGCCCAAAAGCTGGTTGTTTAATGGAGAGGATAGTCCTTCTAGGTGGGTGTCTCAGGGGTTCCTCATCTGTTCTCTGGGTGGCGCTGGGTGAATGAGCCAAACCTGCCTCTGATCCCCAGAGCAGAGTACCACGTGTCTGTCTGCAGAGTGTGCCCCTTACCTCCCAACAGCTCAAGATGACAGCCTCCAAGGTGACGAGTTAAATTCTGCAGTGACAGCTAGACCCACACTCACTGACAGCAACAGCCACCCTCCCATCTCCAGCCTGACCATGTCCAGCAGGGGCCAGCACACACGTCCCACGAACTATGTTCCCTGGTGGCTCATGTGTCACTGTGTTGAGCTGCAGTGTCGTCCCGGCCTGTGGCCCTAGCCAGGCAGCTCATTAGAACCCTCTGGGCCTCATTGGAACACACAGACCAACCCGACTCTCTGTCCGAGGGCAAGGGCAGCCACCCCAGGGCAGTGACTTGAACAGGGAGATCAGTGAAGCAGGCAGAGTCCATGACAAAATCCAGCTGCGGTTGCTCTGAGGTCAGGAGACATGCTCTGATTCCAACCACAAATTCCCATCACAGTGGCATCAGGGATGGGCACAGGGATCTTTCCTGTGACGGTCCAGCCACCATGGCACGTGGGCCTCCCTGTGCTCGGTGCTTGTCCAGACATCAGCCAGACCAGCCAAGTTCTCAGATCTCTGCTCGGGGTCTTGACTGATCAAGAAGAACTATCAGTTCCAGGTTACTGAGCAACGTGTGCTGCATGTTTTACCTGCATGGTCTCAAATCTATGAGGCAGAAACACCTTCAGTCACATGCCCAGAAATATTAGCGAGATGGTTCAAGAGCACAACTGCATTAAGGCTCTGTCACATAGTCCAGGCCCAGAGACCCAGCTGCCAGGCAGCCCAGCAGCAGCACCAGGCTCACAGCTTCAGCTGTCCCTCTGCTCAATCTTCCCGGGCCTGTGTTTGGTCCTCCTGGTAGCGAGGGGCCCCTGCACTTTCAGCGTCACACTCATCCAGTCCTAGAGACAGGGATCGAGGAGGGTGGGAGCCAGTTTCTTTTGAACTGGAAGACCGCTACTGCAGGGCTTGTTACAGTTGGGAAGCCCTCCCCTCTCTGAATGAAGCCATAGTTTGTGTCCTTTGATTCCAAGACAGAGATGCCAGGATATAGGGAACTGTTCCACATGGCATGGGGAATGTAGCCCAGCCCCTATTCAGGAATCCCAGTGGGGAGTGAGGTTGGCACACAGGACCCACGTCCATGGATAGGTTTTCCTGTGGGGAATCAGGCCTACACTGTGCCTAGACTGCTATGAGGCTTGCTTTTGTTAAAACTTCCTCACCCTGGATTGAGGCAGCAAACATTTACTGCATATCTTTAACTTCCTAAAATCTTTGCTAAACCTCCCAAGTATGGAATATAACTGGTTCAACCAGTTTCCCCCTTGATCTGCAACAGTCTTCTCTTTGAAGCAATTAGCAACATTCTTTCCTTTGTTATCTGTAAAAGGTATTCATCTACAGCGAACCTGTGCATAGTAAATGAAGAGCATCCTCGATGTAATGTGCCCAGAAAAGCAATCAAAGTTTGTCCAGGCAGGGGTCTGGGGTGCTCTCTCTCACTTACAGAGTGCCCATGCCATCCGTTTTTTCCCACTGCACTTCTGTAGTCCGTGTGAATTTGTTCCTCGAAGCTACAACACATGGACCACACAGGGTGGGTTCCGCATCACCAGGACACAGATAGAGAATGGCAGGGGTTTGTCCCGATGCCCAGAGACAGAAAT
>PVIA01014652.1:0-26086 GCA_004024845.1 Tonatia bakeri | reverse complement strand
AAAAAAAAAAAAAAAAAAAGCAACCCGAATGAACAAAACTGTGGCTGGAAGGCAAGCCAAGGTAGGAAGAATGCATGTGGCTAAAGGTCAACGGGAGATGAACAGTGGCTAAACAGTGAGGGAATGAGAAAGGTGGAGGCATGGAGCAGCTCACAATCCAGGGCACACACTGGGCCTGAGGTGGAGGGATCCCTTCAGTGGGGAGAGGGGAGAGCAGCTTGTTCTGCTCAGGGAATTTGGGGTGGGGGGAGACCTTAATGTCTGGAGACATTAAACTGCTTTCACTACCACGATTTAAGTGATTTAAGTTCTTTTGAAGTTGTGGCTTCTGAATCTACCAGGCACAGAGTTAGCAAAGTGTTGTTGTCTTGGTAATCTCTCTAGAATAGTTGAAAAGGTTCTTTGGAGATGCATCTGTGCCCTGTTTCACCCTCTTCTGTCTAACTTGGCAGAGCTCTCCATCACCATCCTGCCTCTTGTATCTCCCACTGTTTTCCCTTCTGTAAATGAACTGGTTTTGGCCAGTACCCTCCTAGCTAAACTCAGTCTGTCTGAGGAATGCCACAGAGGGGGTGGCATCTACTCTGGGTCTTGGAGGATGAATATAATTTCACTTACTGGGAAGGGGAAATATATAAGCTTCACTTAGTGGGCTTGCAAGTGTGTGGGTTGTCTAGAAATAGTGAGTAGTTAGTGTGGCTGGAGTAAAGGCAGTGGGTAGCAGTAGATTCAGCTGTAAAGTGGTGATGGGACATGTAGGGACATGCAGGGAATATGACATGCATGTCATGTTTATGTGACAGTGGTATCCATCCCTATCTTCCAGTCTGGGCCTGAACATGATGCTACTCAACATACCATGTTCTCCTCTAAATTTGGGCCCAGACCCTTCCTAGGCCACAGACAGATGACACAATGTAGGCTCTGGCCCCCATCTCCTCTTCTGCCAATCACTTTTCTTCCTGAGGATCTCCTGAACATAGGAGTCTCATTTGAGGGTCTTTATCAAACAAAAGATCTTCATTGCCTCTGTTGGGCCACTTAGACCTTCAAAGCATAACAGCCTGTCTTTCTTCCACACTATCTTTGGAGGAAAGGGCACACCCAGTGGGCAGCTTCTCATTTTTCATTGTTAAATCCAAAGCTGTTTCTTCCCTCCTTATTGGACAACAGTGCTTTGTTGCCCATTGTCCCCAAGTGGCCCAGACTTTATACACAAGAGGCTTTTCTCCTTCTCCTCATTGGGTTTTTCCCAGTGGCAACCCACAGGCATCTCTGCACATTCCCCAACCCCCAACTAGAGCAGAGCCAAAAGCTTAGTTTCAACTGTCCACAGGGATTTTGCTGTTCTGAGGAGTTTCCAATCTATCCTGTCACAAATGGGAAACCAATGAAGACTTTAAAATGAGAAAAATGACATGACCAGAGTTGTATAATGGAAGGAATTATGGAGGCCATTTAGTATGAAGCTCAGCATAAAATTTTGGTAAAGGGCCAGACTATAAATATTTTCAGTTGTCTTAAAAAAGCTTCTAGGTCTGGATGATCTTTTGCTCAAGGCTTTTGGATAGGAATACATACAGCACAAGCCCTCTTTGGGAAAGGAGATGCTTGAGACAATGTGGCTTCCCAGACCTGAACTTCTCTGCTGGATTTGAGAGGTTTGTCTGTGCCATGGGCAGAGGGTACCCCCTCTGTAGCTGAGGGGGTACTGACCCAGATTTTGTCATTTAGAGAAGTGTTGTATCTGTAAGCAAGGTTTGAGCTGCATTTATGTTCAGATAATCTTGCTTAATTGTGAGAAGACGTGGCAGGTTTTAGGTGCATGTATGGGATGGAAGGGGATGGGGGGGGGTGCATAGATAACCATGGGAAGATAGAGGCTCTATCCATAGGATGATAAAGGCTCTATCCATGGGGTGATGGATAGGATGATAGAGGCTATTTTCCTGGGATGAGAGAGGCTTTATCCAGAAGCTGAGGCCAGTTTTCATGAGGAACTGTATGAAACTCTGGGTGAGCTGTGCTGCTTCAGGACCCAGATGATGAAGTGAGGCTCATGGTTGTTGGTGTGTTTGTCCTTCTGGATCTTAGTCTTTAAGAGGACCACCACTGGCACTGGGGAGCCCTCACAATAGGTGGAGGAGAGGAGGGTGATGCAGACTTTCAGTACAGGAACAGGAACAGATCCCTCCAGGTATATCATTGGTCACACCCTGGGTTTCTCAAAAACACTAGGGGTACATACACATGAGGAGCCCCTAAGAGCTGCATGGGCAGGAAGGACTCCATGCCAGTATTATTTGGGCATTAATGAAAATGTGACCTTAATTAGTATTCACAGATTTCAGAGATCTAAACATATCCATGGATGTGGAAGAAATTACCCAGGACAGGACACATTCCGTGCTACAAATATTAAATACACAAATATAAAAAACAAACTTATAGCTCAGGTTTCTCCCTGTGTTGTCCCCCACTCCCAAAGGCTCATATTATAAGGTTGTTGCAAAACAACTAGCAATGCAACGAGAATCCTCTGCCCCTGATTATTCAAAGAGAATGTAGAGGAGGGAGAAGTGCATCCCTTAGATGGTAATGAGACACTTTCCAGGGTCCTATTCTCCCTCCCTCCAGTGGGGATCAACAGGTCTTCAACTGCATCATAAAAGCCGAGCTGTTGGCTCAGAGGCCTTCTTAATTTGATCACATAATTACCAGGAGAGAAGGGTCGGTGCTTTATGGTCATCCGCCTCATGGGCATCCTTTCAATTACCGTGGAGAGTGGGTCATAATGGAAAATGGGCATGGTGCCATGTATTTGAGAGATCTTTAAAGATGAGTCTTGCTGTGCTGCTTTCCTGATTCTTTCTTCCTTCTCCCTCCCTCCCTCCCTCCTTCCCTCCCTCCCTCCCTCCCTCCCTTCATTCTTTCCTTCTTTGTTTCCTTCCTTCTTTCTTTCTTATACTGTCACACTATCTTTTCAGGCCCTCACACTGTTTTTGATTTACCACCTTGGAGAGTAAATGAACTTCAAAAGACACCTGGTTGTGATTTATGTTCAATCCAGGCCTTTGGCTTTGGCTCTTCCTCCATCCAAACCAAGGGCTTCTAGGGGGAGAGGGGCTGCGGGGCTGTGGGGCTGCTTCGTAGTGCCATCCATCTTCCACCCACTGGGTTGGTGGGTTTCCCTCCCCTGCAGGGATCTACAGGCTCCATTGCTCCCTCCCAGCCTGTGTGTGGCTCCTGCCACTGCCAGAAAAGAGGAAGAGGACTGTGCTCTGGGATGAGGGAGGCTTGATCTTTGGTCCTAGGGGTTCATGGGGTTGCAGCCCCATGAGGACTTCCAGACCTGCTCAGAAGGCCCTTCATAGGGGTTCATGGCATTTACAATGTCTGCAGAGAAGAGACAAGCAGGCTATTTCTCACCATTTAGCCAAATTTTCTATTGCTGCATGCATGACTTAGGGGGTATGGTTGCTTAGCTCTTAACCACTTGGAGACTCCTGTCAAGTATTAATGACTTGGTCCAGGAAGGAGCTTGGTGCTCTGGATTCTGAAAGAAGGAGGCTACTGCTGCTGTTGCTTTGGTTCTGAATTCATCTACTGTTTTGTAGGCCATGGCAACAGCCCCCTGAATTCTCTCTGCTCCAGTCATGTGCCCTCCAGGCTGCACTTGTTACTGCTGTCTGCAGAGCTGCTGTGCTCCCTGACTCAAGGGGCTCTATTCATACTCTGTGGAGTTTTGGGGGCACCACTGACCAAGGATATGATGAAAAGTTGTTCTCTGGAGTCAGGCAATCCAGTGGGTACTAGCTGCCAGACTAATTTTTAAGTCCTTTGGAGGGCTCCCCAACATTTGCAAGACTCAACCCAAGATCTTTAGCTTGTTACATGAAGCCTCTCCATCTCCCACCCTCCCAGCTCTCTCAGGCTGTAACCTTTCACCATTCCCAAATTTTTGCAACTTTCAGATGCTGACAGCTTGGAATGTCCTCTCCTGTCCTATGTTTTTGCCAGCTTCCCTGCATCCCTAAAGACTCAGTATCATCTCCTCTTCCTCCCCTTTGTACCTTCCACCCCTCCATCCTGAGCCCAGTGCCCAGTACCAACCTCTAAAATGTATATGCAAAGCTTCATGCAACCACACGCTTACAACCTGATTTTGATTGGACTGTGTCTTATTTATCATTGAATCCTCTGGGTCTAGAACAATGTGGAACCCAGAGTCAGGACACAAGGAATATCCAAAGAGGAAATGCATGAGGCGTACAGCAGCCAGAGGCCTCCAGGACCTCAGAGTTCAGCTGGGCAGACAACACCCATGGGGAGACATCACACACTAGAGAGCTATCACACCCCTAGGGAGACATCAAGCACCTGCGGAAACATCAGGCGCCTGGGGAGACATTGTCATGGGAAGATTGCATGCTCTGCTGTGAACTACAGGCACTAAGGTTACCCAGAGGGAAGGTGTAGACAGAAGTACTTAGGGATTATTTCCTGTGATTCTAGAGCTCCAGGATCACTTATCTCTAGTGCTCCATACATGGACAAAGAACCTGAGGTCATTTTGAGAGCTGGCTGCAAAGCAAGAAAATACTTCAGGCCCCCTTAATTCCTAGTCCAGGATTTATAAAGAAAATCTCCTCAGGCTGGAAGTACCAGACGTTTTGATGTTTTCTTATAAATAATTTAGGGGGAGGGGTATAAAACAAAACAATTTTGTTACTAAATATTATGCTGTAGCTGCTACTTAGAGAAGATTGCATATGATGTTTTCAATTAGATTCTCTTTATCTGCCCTTAGAAGCTGGTGTTTTCATAAAGGGTAGGATTGTAGTGTGTTATTAACACTGACAGCTCCAGTGCTCACATTGGGCGTCTGAGAGCATCAGGGGAAGATACTGATCTATCAACATAATCCTCACACTGAGCAGTGTGCTGATTTCAGATGAGAGCTGCAGGAACTGCTGTTTTGGCATTCCAGCAGAAACCTCATAAGCTTCTAATGTGAGTGTTCAATCCACTGTGCTTCCTGGGATTCCATGTCATGGAAACGTGGCAGAATAGATTGGAGGGCGGTGGGTGGAGAGCTGAGCTCCAGTGTGGGGAGAGGGTGGATTTCCATTACAGGAGCCAGCAAAAGTTGCCTCTGAAAAGGAATTCCAGGAACTGGGACATCTTGGACTCGTAAGTCCACCAAGAAAAGCCACATCTAACACATGGAGAAGTAGCTATGTGATTGGCATTGTGCTCAGGGCTCAGCAAGCCTTATCTTAATTCTCAGGACAGTCCCCCAGTGAAGTGTAATAACAACACTTCACTGGGGGACGTAGAGCTCTGCCTACACCAGGTCAGAGAGCCTGGCCATCTGACCTACACCAGGCAGAGCTCTAAGATGGGCCCAAGATCCGTGGCGTACGTACCCTGCCTTATCCCAGGGCTGCTAATTTGATGGATTTCATCCCTATGATTAGATATTTCATGAGACACAGATGACTTTAAGAAAAAGACTTTATCAGGGTAGGCCTGACCTAATCACACAATTACATTAAAAAAAAATTGGTTCTGGAGGTCAGAGACACACAGCATGAGAGGGGGCCAGTGTGAGGAAACTTCCTGTGTGGCTTTGAAGATGGAGACACACTATACAAGAATCTGAGCATATCCTCCCATAGCTGAGAGGGACCCCAGGTTGGGACCTGGGAGAAATGTGGGGGCTTTCAGCCTGAGAGTGGCAAGGAACTGAATTTGCCAACAATATGAATGAGCTCAGAAGTGGACTCTGAGCTTTGGGTGGGAAAGCATCTGCTGACCCCATGATTTTGACTTTGTGAGACCCAGAGCAGAGAGGCCAGCCACACTGAGCCTGGCCATCTGACCTGCAGAGCTGTGAGCCAATGAGTGGGTGTTGTCTTAAGGCACCAAGTGTGTGGAATTTGCTGTGCAGCAAGAGATGAAGAACTGAGACTGGGAAGATTCAGCTGCCCAGGCTTACAAAGCTGGGAGGTGACAGATTTGAACCCAGATCTGACTTCCAAATGAATGTTCTTTAAGATTATCAGTGATTCTCAGCCCAGCATGTGGGGTGAATTGTTCAAATGAGATTTGGGTACACCCAGAGGGTGGAGTGACTGCCTTCCTTCCCCTGGGTTATGAACCACAGTGTTAGCCCCTGAAACTGATGGTGATGAGTGTCCTGGGTGAGGCCTTCCTTGTGTAGTCAGACACTGGGCAGAAAAGACAGGGCTGGTGGGGGCAGCCCAGGGGAGAGCTTTTGTGCAGAGAGGGCACTGCACTGTGGCTGTGAGAGGTACAGGGCTAAGTAGCTGGCCATGAGAGCTGTGTTGAAGAAAAGGATGGAAATATCCCTAGCCAGTGGTTCTCAAAGTTGGCCATGAGTTAGGACAACCTGGAGAGCTTTAAAAAAACCAGGTGCCCAGACCACACCCTAGACTGCGTCACTGCAAATCTGCGGGAGTGGTGCCAGGGCAGAGATGGTTTTTAAGTGCCCCAGAGGACCCCAGTATGCAGCCAAGGTGAGGGATGACTGACCCACAAAGTCAGCTTGATGGGGTAGAGGTCAGAAAATCATGGAGAGGCATGAGAGTTCTAGCTGCTGAGTCAGGGACTGGGTCTTTAAGCCTGGTGGTGTTCATTCTGGTTTGGTGGCTCGAAATGTTCAGGCTTATTTCCCAAAACTTCAATCACTGTGCTCACTTTGTTGTTCTAGATGAATTGTGCTAAAAAATCTGTGTAATCAGAGCAGTGACTCCAAATGCCACTGAGCTGCCAGCATGGGACTGTCATAACCTGTAGTCTAGATGGAGCAGAGTAGTTCAGGTCCTCAGATAGCAGGTTTTCATACTGGGGCACATCGTAGTCACCCGGTAGCCTTGTCAAACACATAGCCCCACCTCTAGGGTGTCTGAGTCACCAGGTCTGGGTGGAGCCCAAGGTTTGGCATGTCTATCCAGTCCCCAGGTGACGTGGCTGTTGGTCTGGGGACCACACTTTGGAGATCTAGGACCTGGATTTGAAACCAGCTATTTGCTAGGGGGAGACCATGGAGAAGTTCCCGGACCTCTGTGTGCTTCAGTTTTATCTTCTGCTGCGTGTGTGTGTTGCAGCACCAATGGCAGAGAGCGTTGTGTGGGTTAGACAAGATGGCCTGACAGTGCCTGGCATGAATCACCTCTCAGTAAATGCTGACTGTCAACTTTAGTTCGGGTTCTCCTGGTGGCAGGGTTTCAGATACTCATAATAGTTTGAGAAAACAATAAAGAAAAAATAAGGAAATTTATAGTTTGCTTAACTGGCCAGGGATTTGTATGTGCTTTGGGCACAGCTGGACTCTTTGACTCCAGCTGCATCAGGTGTCTCTTTCTCTCTCAACTCCATCTTTCTGCTTTCCCTGGGTGACCTTTATTTTCGGGTAGGGTCTCCTTGCTTCACGACAAAGATGCCTTGGAATTTCTAGGCTGCTGTCATCTTTACAGCTATGACCCAGAACTTTCTGACACACATTGCTTCTGTGCTAGGCTATGTCCAGTCTGTGTTTGTGATGCCAGTTTAGACTCCAATGCATGGGTTATAATTTCATCATGTTATGATTTATTTCTATTTCCATTCTCTTCAGACCTTGCTAGTTCCAGTCTATTGATGTCATTCTGGTTCTCCCCCCCCCTCACAGCATCCACAAATGTAGATGCAAATTATACTGATGCAGAGTTCACTGATTCAGGCAGTAAATACTTAACAGCTTTATGACAAGCCACAAAAAAACCAACTTTCCCTTGTCCAACTCATTAACAATAAGATTATGAGAGCCATTGTCCGATGCCTTCCTCCAATCCACTTTGCTACAGCATTTCTCCATCAGACAGTCTGATAATGTGATATAAAAGGAAATGCAGAAAATCTGACATGATTTCTCTTTAAGGAGCCTCTGCTTGTTCCCAAGGGACTGTAGGTGTAAATCAAGACTATTCTGGGCAGACTGGGATGAATGATAAGCCAATGATAGGGCTTTTTATGCTGGCTGTATCTTCTCCTCCCAAAATGTCTTTTAAGAGCAGAGTTTTTAGAAGGGAAAGGATGTGGAAAGGCAGTGGTTAGCTAGTCAGTCAAGAAGATGAAGAGGGTGAAGTGTGGTGGTTATTTTTATGTGTTAGCTTTACTGGTTTAAGGGATGCCCAGATAGCTGGTAAATGCCATTTTTGGGGGGTATCTTTGAAGGTGTTTCAGAAAGGGATATGAATTAGTGGATTGAGTAAAGATCACTCTCACCAGTGTGGGTGGGCATGGTCCAATCTGTTGAGAGCCTAGAGAGAAAAAGATGGGCAGAGAAAAGTGCATTTACCCTATGCTTGAGCTGGGACATCCATCTTCTGACTTCACATATCAGAGCTCCTGCTTCTCAGGCCTTCAGACTCAGGTTGGGACTTACATTGTTGGCTCCTCTGGTTCTCAGGCCTCTCAGTTTGGACTGGAACTCTACCACTGTCTTTCCTGGGCCTCCAGCTTGCAGACAGCAGATGGTGGGACTTCTCAGGCTCCATAATCACATGAGCCAATCCTTTATAATACACTACTTTCAATATGATTTCATATATCGTGTTGGTCTGTTTCCCTGACTAATGCATTAAATTAGGAATACAGCCCATCCCACTGCATTGCCCTGCAGCATGTGAATAGAGGAGTGGTGGGTGCTGGTGGGATGAAGATCCAGCTGCAGCCAATCTTGGGTGCAGCAGGAGCTTTGAAGCTATTGGCCATAGTATTTAGCAAATGGAGTGAAGGGAAGTCCCAGGATAGGAAAGGGGTGAGAGGGCAAAGAGGTGGCTGAGGAGGAGGCTGACTCAAAGATGATATTTTCTGCCACTTCTTGTATTAAATTCTTTTATTTGCCTTCATTTCTTATATGAGTAGTGTTACTGGATGACACTCTAATGCTTTGTGTACAATAAAACTTCATTATCCAATTACTCAGGGGAATGGGGGTATTGTGGTTAATTGAATTATCTGATTAACTGAGAGTTAATTAACCAGAAACCCTTTGTAGTTCTAAGTCATGCTGCGAATATTCCAATATATCTAAGTTCTCTTTCCTACCAGGGCTCAGAAAGGGAAGAAGTAAAGAAAGAGGGGGAATGAAACCCATTTTCATGGAGGGTCTAAGGTGTATCTGGTACTTTATGTACATACTATTGCCTGCTTTCATCCTTGTAACTGTTATATGAAGTCAACATTATTATCTCATTTTACATGTAAAGTTGAAAAGTAACTGTTAGTGAATGCTGCTTTGCTGATTGAGGACGGACAAGTCTCCAAGCATCTCTGAGATATCAGTGCTAGAAGCAGGTTGAGTAGGGGGTTTGGAGTGTGACATCCCCACTTATCAACCCTGATACTGATCCAGCCTAGCTGTGTGACCTTGACTAAGCTGAGGGGAAGCATATCTAGGTAATTACATGCATGGGCTCTGAGTAAATAAAACTGGGTTTGAATTCGTGCTCCACCTTTTTCTGGGCTGTATAATCTTTAGCCAACAACTTTCCATCTGCTTCTCAGCTTCTTCATCTGCAAAATGTACCCCTATCTGCCTTGCAGGGTTGCTGGGGGCCAAGGGTGGGTCCTATGTGAACTGTAGCTGTGATTACTATCACCAATATGGCCCAAGGTCACGGTCATGTTATGGTACCAGAGATGGATTATGATAAAGATGCGATAAAGATTAAATAAAGAGACCCCCATCTTAGAACCATCCCAATGCTTTCTTTGTGTTAAATCTCTGACACTAATTTTATTTTCTTGTTTTTTCTTTCTTTCCCCTCAAAGTATAATGTGACAAACCTGTTTGAGAGGGTACATATTTGCTAATTTTTGTTTTACTACATGAACACAGCCAATAGAGGAGAAGAAAACACAGTGGGACTCATAGGCATTGTTACCACTAAATCAAGCGTTAGTTTGGCTAAGTCACCAGCTTCTGCTGCCATCGTAATTTTAGGGAATGAAAAGAACAGTTCTTTTTGCTCAGATTGCTAGATTTATATTGCTTTCACTTAGCAAGTGAATAATTGATAAGTTGGGGCATATTAACATTGAACAAAAGAGCCCAGTGGTATAAGGGTCCTGGGAAGGCTGCCTAAATCAATATAGACTCATGAATTTTGAGTGCAAAAGGTTGAGCTGAGAAAGAACACAGATTTAGACCTCCATTAATATTTGAAACACATTCTGCACATGAGAGGCTTGCCACAGTCCAAATGTTAACGGAAGGGGCTTCAGAGGAATGGCTTCTAAACAAATTTGAAAGCAAGAGATTTTCCCCTCCGAAGATTTCACAAGAAAATCAATCATCTTTGTTGTTGCTGCTGTCAGAAGGCATCTATTAAAAATCTAATTAGAGCATTTTTACCAATTAAACACACCAATGCAACACTTGTCTGACTCGATGTTTATAACTGCTGAAAAAGCAAATGCATCTTCCTCTGTGATCAATGTGATGTGGTGAAATGTTCCAGCCACTCCTATGAGCTCCCTCTTCCCCATGCAGGAGCCAGCCTTAAAAATTTGATTAATCTAAACATTTTGTAAGGTGTCAAAAGAGTTTTCTTGCCTGATGCCTCATGGTCACCCAAAGTCCCAGCCCGACTGAGGCCAAAATAACATCATCAGTCACAATTTGCTTTTGAAATGTCTCCTGCTAGGCCCCCAATTTGAGCTATCAAAGCTGGAAATTTTAAACCAAGTGGGAAAATGCTTTCAATTTTAATGATTCATTGAATTCAGCATCCTGCTGGAAAGTCATCTATAGTGTCTGAGACCAGCATGCTGCCATGGCCATTGAAGATGTTTGAAGACTGCGGTTGCCTGCTGATATTCTAATGACATAGTCAAGCAAAAGATTCTCTGTGGGTAAAGAGATCACCTTTTAGAAGTCATGAAATAGAATCTTACAACTGGAAGGGGCTTCAGTGTTCATTTTATCTAGCCCTTGGGCTCCCACAGAAAATAGCAATTCCTCCAGCCAGACTCAGGCTCAACTTGCATACTTCTGGAGCTGGTGGGCTCACTATCTTGTGAGGCAGTTCATCCCATTCCAAGGCACCACTGACTTTTGCAAACAGGCTTCTTGTTCAGCTATATGTAACCTGCCTCCCTGTAACTTAGGCCCAACAAGATTACATGTAAGCTTCACATACACAGCTATACTGCTCTTCTCCCATGAAGCAATTAATTTGGAGAATAATTCAGGGCATGGGCTCATTACTGGGACTTAATGGCGAAGAGGAAAAATGGCCCTACATAGTGCAGATGGTATTTGTGTTTTTCCCTGGAATTCTTCTGCTCTGTGTCTTAGTTAATGAATTAATGAAAAATTTTGTTGAGTTGTCCTAAGGAGCACTTATTTTTGAAAACTCCCCTTTTGCCTGTACACATGGTCTGTCTGTTTTTCCTCCAAGATCAAAGCTACAACTCTTGGACTTGCTAGAAAGGACTGAGATTCCTGATGGGAAGTCACATTTAAAGATAAAAGACATCTGCCCCCCAAATCCTGGAAGGCTTTTTAACGAAGGCCAGGAACATTAGCTAGAGTATGATTTGTCCCATCACGAGCGGCTGGGGCCTCTCCAATCCTCCTTTTACGTAGTCATCTGTTATTCTCACCTGGAGGCAAGAGAGAAGTTGCTGTGGCAAAAAGAATGCACAGCCTATTGAGTTAAGCAGATCAGAGGTTTATTCACGGCTCTGCAAATTTCTAGCTCTGACATCTTGAATAAGTTGCTAATGGCTTTTGAAGCCCAGTTTTCATACACTACCGTTGGGATAAAAATTCCTAGTTCACAGGGTTGTTATTACTATAAAGTGAGATGATGTAATCAAGTAACTCAGCATAATGTATTGGTTAGCTCTTACTATGTAACAAAGTATCCCCAAAACTCGGGAGCTAGAAATATAAGAATTTGTCATTGCTCACATATATATGAATAAGCTGAGAATTCTGATAGTGTGGGCCAGACATGGCTGAGCTTGGCTTGCCTGGCTCATTTGTCTGTGTTGAACTGATGGATGGGCCAAGGGCTGGCTCTCTAGGATGTTCTCATTTGCATATCTGGCAGTCGGGTAGTGGGCAGCTGGAGTTATTGGATGCCTCTCTGCCACCAGCAATCTAGTTTGGGCTTATTCACGTGGCAGGAGCCCAGAAGCAGGCACATCTTTTGGAACTGGCACCATGCCACTTCTATCACATTCTATTGGCCAAAGCAAATCATTCAGGGGGTGGAGGAGTAGATTCTACCTCTTGATAGGAGGAACTGCAAAATCACATTGCAAAAAGCTGATGCTTTTGCAATTAATCTGCCCCACACAGTTCCTGGTGGAAGTACTCTGAAAATGGCAGCTGTTAAAGACAGATTTTGCAGACTGCAAATGGCAAGGATTGATCTTGTCTGTAGCCGTTAAGTGGAAACATTTAAAAACTGTCCATTAGGAACCCTGTATCTTAACTGTTTTATTGCAAGCATTAGCAATATCTCATAGTTATTATACTTGTCCTAGAACCCATGAGGGTGGGGAGCGAATCTGGATCAAGCCACTCACGGCAGAAGCGGTACAAGTTTCTAAGGCACCCTGAGTGCACAATGGAGAGAGCTCCCGGCCAGACCTGCTTCAGCCCTAGCAAGGCAGAAATCTTGGGGTTAGGACTCTGCCACTCTTGATCCGGGAGGGATCCACTGTGACAGCTATTGACAAATTCACCCCACCAAGGTGACTGCCCTGTAATACTGAGCATTACTGTGCTCCAGGCCTGGTGTTAGTTTTCTTGCATTGAATCCTTACTCTGGTCCTGTGATTTCTCCACTATTGTCCCCATTTTACCGTTGCTGAAACGGAGGCTCTGAAACTCAGGGTAACTTATAAATGGCAGAGCTGGAGCTGAACTCGGGAGCCTGGGCTAGTTCCTTCACTCCTGCCACCTCTGAGGTCAGTGGCAGCAAGAACATGATAAAGAAGGAAGGGGAGTAATTTTTGTGGATGCTCACCATGAGCTGGGCACTTGTCTAAGTACCTTACATCATTGTCACCTTTCTTCCTGACTGCCCTACTTCTTACAGCTTCATTTTATAGAGGGAGAAACTCAGGTTCAGAGAGGTTATATAACCTGCCCAAGGTTGCACAGCCAGGAAGTGGTAGAGCTGAGATGAAAGAATTTGTCTGATTTCTCACTACCACTATACTGCAAAAACATCTTTGTAAGCAAAAGGATAGGTTCTTTCTCTATGGGCCTCTCATTTCTTAGAATACATGCCAATCCCTCTGTCAGGAAAGAGCCCCCATAATAGTCTAATAATCCCTGGGAAATGGCAGGAGCTCCGAGGTGTGGGAACTGGCTGATCAACAGGGTGCTGCTGTCTACAGGGGATCAGGGGCCACCAGGGTTGATCCCAGTTCTCCCAGGATAGGAGAGATTAGTTGAAAGAAGTCACCCTGTGTCTTTAATCTAGGAGGACTCAGAATGGAAACACCAGGGACAAATTAAACCAGCTTGCAAAATTATTCCTTGCTCTACAACACCCTCTGGTATTCTTGGCATTAAGGTGGTTGTCAGTTCTCCCAGGCAGAGGCTGAGGGCGGGTGGGAGCAGGCACACCTGGGGCTCAGCAGGAGCTGTCTGAGAAAGAATAGATTAATTCTGGGGAGTCAGCCCTGTGGAGAAGGTTGCAGTGACAGCAAAAGCAAGCCTGGCGGCTGCCTCAAGCCCTACCAGCTAATCACAGACCCCAGCTCCCTCTACCAGCCCCTGCCACCTCCCTCTGAGGTCACAGGGGCTCACCAGTCCCAGCTCATACCAGCTGCTTCCTTCCCTTGTTGCCCATCTGGCCCCTCTGTGTGGCCACTGGTGCTCTCAGCCCCTCTTCCCTGAGCCTTGGGCACTGCTGTACCTACACTTCTCTCCCTCTTCAGGTGGCCTGTGCTGCCCTGAATATCAGAAACCAGAGCATGCACC
Organism: Tonatia bakeri; assembly: GCA_004024845.1. NCBI lineage: Eukaryota > Metazoa > Chordata > Mammalia > Chiroptera > Phyllostomidae > Tonatia > Tonatia bakeri. The sequence continues at coordinate 12,066 of PVIA01014652.1, read as the reverse complement.
CAGGGAGGTGGTCTCACACCTGCCCAGAGGCCTGCTGCCGGGGCTGGGTTGCTGGAGGCTGAGCCGCGGCCTCTGGCTGGGGTATGCCTCTGGCCTTCTGTTCTGGGAATGGAGAGGCCCCGAAGCTCTGCATTGCAGATTCATCCACCTCACCTGCTCTTGGAAGCTTCCCCACACCCTTCCTGAGGGCTCCCTGACCACCTCAGAGCTTCAGTCCTGTCTGTGACTCCACGTTCAGTCATGTCTCTCCCACCACTTGTACATCTTGAGTACAGGGACCAGGTCCTGGGCTGCTCAGTGTGCTCGGGTATCAGCCTGGTGTTCAGACCCCAGTGAATGGAATGAAATAGCATTCCCTCCCTGAGAGACTCTCCCACCCCAGCCCCAGCCAGCATTTAGTTTCCCTCCTTGGATCACTTAATTCATACTCCGCTCATAACCCTTGTTATAGTTGTCTAAAATGACAATGCAAGAGATTTGAGAAGAAAGATGTCACGGGACCACAATGGTGAGTGGTTAGTGTGGAGCATTCAGGAATGACTTTTTGGAGAAGGGAGCTTGGGGCAACTCAGGTGGGGCAGAGGTTTTGCAGGAAGGATGAGGGAAGGGCCCCAGTGGGCAAAGGCTTGGAAGGAGAGGTTGAGTCTGCTCAGAATGAAGGTTTTATTTGTGCGTGTACACGTTTGTATACATGCAAGTGTGTGAGTGTGCAAGCATGCACATGACTGCATATGTATGTGCATGTGCACGTGTCTTTGTGTGACTGTGTGGTTACATACATGTGTTCACATGTGTGCATGTGAGTGCATGTGGGTATGTGGCTGTATATGTATGTACACATGTGTGGGGGGCAGGATCAGTGTTGAAAAGCCAGGTTGCTAGGCAGCCAGCTGCCAGGTGTTGGAGCGCCAGTTTGAGCTGCCTTGAGTGGTATTGGAAGCTTTGGGATAAACTGAAGTGAGCAGCTTCCTCCCTCCAAGTTTTGGCTTCAGGATGGCCATGCCCTGCTATGCCCACAGCGTGGCTTCCTCAGAATGCAGGGCTGAGCCGCAACACTTCCAAGGCCAGCTCTTCTGTCCTTCACCTGACTACAGCATGGTTACCAACAAGGCCTGATAGCTCAGCCTCCTCTCCACCCTGTCCTGGCCAGAGGTGTCCTGCCTGGAGCCATTCCTACCCCAATCCATTCTCTGTTCCACTCTCTGCTGTCAGGGTGGCAGCTCTCAATTTGACTCCTTGCTTGCGACCTTTAAAGGCTGAAGGAGAGTCCACATTCCTGAGTGTGGCATTTGCTGCCTCCTTCTCGGGTCTCCTGAGCTCCCTACCTTTTACTCTCCCATGTGCAGCCAGCCCCAGCCACCTCCCTTTCCTGATTATCTAAGTCCACATCTTTGCAACTTTGCTCCTTTTTTCTGTTCTGTTTGAAATGTTCTTTATCACCTTGTGAAATCCTATTATCACCTCAAAAATCACTTCTTCTCTACAGCTTTTCTGACCCTGGCAGGCAGAACTAGCTTCTGGGAGCATCTCCAGGCCCCTGCTCATTGGGTCACCATCCACTTTTCTCCCTGCTGTGGGCAAGTCCACCCAGGGCCCTCCTTCTGTGAGCAGACTGCCCAGTGCATTCACAGTGCCTGGCACAGGGCAATGCATCATAGCAGGTGCCAGGCAGAACCTCCTGTGATGCACTGTCCTCCCCAGTGACTCATAGACATACTGGGGGCGGCTCTTGCTGTTGGCTTCGCTTCCCCTTCTGGGTCTTATATTCTGGTGCTGGACTTGGCTCGCTCCAGTTATTCTCACAGTCCTGAAGGGCTGCCTGAGACTTGAATCCAGCTTTCTGACTTCTTGCTAACCACAAGCAGTATCTCCAGGGGGTGTCCTCTTCCCTGTCAAAAGTTTCTCTCTAAAGTCTATCGAATTTCAAGACCTCTTTAACCTACCAGCTGGAGTTGTTGCAATCCACAGAGTCCTCTGCTGGTGCCAGCAATAGGAAGCCCACACACCAGGGTGGCCCAAATGAAAAGGCAATGTGGGAACGGAGACCTGAGCAGTGTGGGGTGCTGGGTAAGGCTCATGGGAACCCATTGCCGTGGGAACCTGGCAGGATCCCATTTCCTAACCCTGAAGTGGTGTAAACACAGTGCCCACCACAATGGGTCAGAGAAAACCGAAGAAGATAGCGGGAGCAATTTGTTCAGTGTCTGAATCAGTAAGCTCTCAGCTGTTGTTATTGTGAGTGTTGTCACTATTGCTTTTCACGTGCCGTTGATTCATTGCATCTCAGAGCTGGATCTAGTTCAGATCCCTACGCCTGTAATTGAGGAAACTGACACTCATGCCGGGGAAGGGTTTTACAAAATCACAGAGGCAACGTGGGAGAACTGGAACAGAGCCAGGTGTGTGGGGCCTAGGCCAGAGTTCTTTCCTTTCACACAGAGCTGGTGTGTTGGATGTGGGGTGCTCAGAGATTGAAGCAGGTGGTGGCTGCACCGCTACTGGGAGGCAAGTGCCAGCTGTGTGTCTCCCTTACGCTACCAGCCCCTGGGACACAGAACCACCGCTGCCTGTCCACACAAAATACCCTCGGTGCAGAGTGATTAGAAGTGAGTCTTGGCAGGGGAATTCTCCCTGCTCTGTTCCCCCTGCACGAACATCGCCTTTCCTCTGTGTGGGATGCCTTTATATTCTTTCTCTAACTCGGGTTCTACCTCCAGGCACCAGCCAGATTCAGCGTGCCCTCTTGGAAGCTGTGTGTCCCTGAAATCCTGAGGCTGAGGAGGTAGGTGCCCTCCTGAGGAGGCTCTGTTGAGGTGAGAGCCAATGGCCCATAATAAGATTATCATCAAAGTGTGGGCAGAAATAGGAGGATCAGGAAAGGACACATCAGGCTATGGGAGTCCGTTGGACTTGAATCTGACATTCTATGGGTCAGAGGCAGGAAGGAAGAGCTGGCTTCTTCCTGTGATGTAGGGATACCTGGAAAGTGGGTGAGGTGCAGGGAGGGGTGAGGTACACCAGGGACTGGTGTGTTACAGACCAGTTCCTCAACCTCAGCACATCAAAGAGCTCACATTCTTGACTGGACTTGTTCAGACACCCTAAGTAATGCTTTCAAGGCTTTGTGCACTTTAAAGTGATGCTTTTATTTAATTTCAACAAAGTTGTAGCTGCAATTAGATCTGTCCAGATAATTAACTCCAATTTACCAGTTTGCAACTAGTAATTAATTACTAAAGTCTCCCGAGTGAGTCTTGGAAAGGAAAGTTATTCCTCTGAGAAGGGAGGCTCTTTCTGAAGGCTCAGAGACATGGCCACCTTCAGGAACTTGTTTTTCCTGTGGCTTCTGGCTCTGGCTCTGACACAGGTTGGTGGTGACATTGGGGAAGTCCCTCACACTGCCCAACTCCCAGTCTTCTCTCCCAGGAAGGGGGAGAAATCCCTGCCTTGTTTCACTCATGAGAACCAGTGGTCAGGAGAAACAAGACTCATGGGTTGGGATGCACCTCTTCCCCTCCTGAAAAGCTGACTCACTGTTCCTGAGGAGGGTGAAGAGCACTCACCTTGTCCACCACTGAGCTGCTCCTGAGCCTGGAGCTGCTGCCATTGTCACCATTCTCTTATGGATCTTTTGAGAGGAATCTGGGAAGAGTCAGGGCTGGGCTCTGAGCTCAGTCACGTCTGGGTGCTGCTACTGTGGTCCAAACTTTGCTTTGTTCTCTGGATATTTAGATTTCTCAACTCAGCTCCAAGTATCAATTTTCCCTAAACCTACACTCAAAGGTATTGTCAGTTTTTCCACATCAGTGGTCTCCATCTCTGTAGTTTTGCTTCACACCAAGGACTTCTTATTTTTCTACGATCTCAGCCCTGGAAGCCTATTAAAATCAGCCTCCCCACTATGAATGTTTAAAGAAATACTAATTGTCACTTTAATGGAATGGGGACAGTTGGTCTTTATAATAACTGGGTCAATTGGGTATCTCTCTTAAAAAAATGAGCCTTGACCTTTGCCTCACACAATATCCCCAAATCAATTCCAGCTGGATCATAGACGTAAGTAAGAAAGGAGAAATACATAGCATGTGCAAGGTTATATAGGAACATCTTTGGACTTTGGGGCAGGGAAAAATTATATAAGACCTCAAAAAACACTTATGAAGAAAAGCATATATGAATTGGAGTTCACTAAAATTAAGAGGCTCTGTTCATCAAGAGACATGAATGAGGAAAGTGAAAAGGCAAATCACAGGATGGGAGAAGAGATACATAATGCATAGATTCCAAAGGAATCCTATCACAGATATTTAAAGAACTACAAATCTATACAAAAAACACTGATACCCCAAGTGCCAGTAGCCATATGAAAAATTGTTCCACATCATGAGTTGCTAGGAAAATACAAACTAAAACCAAAATGTGACATCACTATAAGCCAACATTTATGAAATTGACAAGGATGAGGAGCAACTAGACTGTCATACACTTCTTGTGGGCATGTAACTGGTTCAATTTCTTTGGAAAACTGTGCAATATTTTCACTAAAGATGAACTACAATTGCTCTGAGCCAGCAAATTCCATTTCTAGATATATGTGCAAGAAAAATGCAGCCACACAGGCACCAAGTGACATGTACAGGAATGCTCATCTCAACGTTATTCATAATAGTCCCTAAGTGGACACAACCCACTCATCAGGAGAGTGGATGAATCATGGAATACGGGGATGAAATAATATGCAGTAGTCATTGCTATACACGATGACTTGCATGACTTTAGTAGAGGTAATGCTGAGCAAAAAAAGTCAGACACAAAAAGAAAAATACCCTATGATTCCATGTATAGGAAGTTTGACAGCAGGCAATTTTATGGTGGAGGAGGTCAGAATAGTGGTTATCTGTGGGCATCAGAGAGCATGAGAGCCTGGGAAAATGTAGGAGGGAAGCCTTGGAGTGCTGGTAATGTTCCCTATCTTATTTTGGGCAGTGGTTCCATGGATATGTTCACTTTCTAAAAATTTTTATTGTGCTGTATGTTAAAGGTTTGTGTCACTTATTGTATCATGCTATTTTTCAAGACAAAAGTTTACTGAAAAAGAAATCAAATACTGTCCCTCGGACCTCAGTTGCTCTAACTGAGTGAGAATGTAGATGTGCCGGGGCTTGAGTGCTGGTGCCCTTCAGCCACCCAGGAGACTCTTACATGCAACCAGTGTTGAGAATCTCTGCGCTAGACCAGGAACCTGCATGCATACTGCACGTCGTCATCACTCATTGGTTTGCTTCATTTGCATCTGGCTTAGGACCTAGTTCAGTGATTGGCGCATCATTGACTTGGACACTCTGATGCATCCCTGGGAAATCCAGCCTTTGCTCTGGTGGCTATTTAACAGACCAGTTCTATCCCTGGTTCTCCATTTAGCCAATGATTAATTGGCTTTTAGTCATCCTGTGTCCTGCTTAAGGCCATCTAGCTGAGAAACAGAACAGCTAGCATTTGAACCGAGGCTCCTAACTATTCTGAACCAAAAGATGGTAGTCCCAAAGCCTTATGCAGAGAAAGAAATTAAAACTATTTAAATAGATAATTTATAGGAGGAAAGCAAAGGATGAGAAGGGGATCAAAGTTGACTGTCTAACTTATACCTGATGCAAGATCTTGCCTTTTTCTTTTTTGAATAGGGAGATTTTGAATTTATGTTATAATCATTATTGCTTGTTTTGCTTCCCACCTCAAGTAGGGTCTCAGATCAAGCCTGTCTCTTAACTGTTATACTTGGGAGGATGCATTTTATTTTGCTCCGACACTGTCTACCACTGTTCTTTATCTATAGCCCTGTAGGAGAACTCCAGGCTGGGGATCTTCCTCAGAAAGGTGTAGTGAGTTGAGATTAGTTAGGCAAGTGGCAGAGTGAATGCATAAGCAGTGATTTTGCATAATGAGGTGTGTGAAATCCCACTGGAGGTTGTTAAAACAGCAGACAGACTGCAGTAAACAAGGAGGAAGGTAGGCTTTGAAAACAGATGGCTTTGAAAACCTGGCAAAGACCTGTTTCAGATTTTTAAAAATTGGTTTCGTTAGTGCAAGCTATTTTTAAAAATTCTACGTGCATATTTTAAAGTTCTGTTTCAGTGACGAAGTTCCGTGGGTAACTGAACATCAGTTTATGTCCTGCTGTAAATGCGCTAACGACCAGATGTGATGGACAGCTTGCACGGAGACCTGAACTGTTCTTGCACGTTAGGGTTCAAATCCATTATTTGGGTTTCAGGCCAGGATAGTTTTGCTGATATCCACGCTTTGTGGGTGTATGGCCACGGCCTGACCCTCCTTGCTAAGTGGACCCCCTGGGAGCTCCCTGCCAAGAACCAGAGCAGCTCTGGAGGTTCTGCCCCTCATCTGTCCTCATTTCCTCCAGGAAATGGGCCTGACCCCTACTTACCTTTCTGGCCTCATCTGTATCCCTCTCCTTCCCTCCCAACACATTTCCAGCCAGTTTTGAACATGGTATGATTTCTCCAGTCACCTTGCCTTAGTGTGCCTTAGTGTGGGTGCATTCAGGTGGAATGCATAAACCCCATGCCTGAAGTGACTTTATTTTGATAGTCCCCAAATTCTTTATAAAGTCACCTATCAGAACCCCGTTTCTAGATGTTTTGACCTCTCCCAAATGATAATGATGATGGGTCTCTCCCAGTCTTGGTTGACTTACTTACCTTCCCTCTGAATCTCAGGCTGCTCCACTGTCTTTTATATATCTATTTCCAGACAATGTAGACATTTTTTTGTCACATATGGTGAAAGCTCCTTCAGCCAAACTCCACTTAAACAATTCAGTAGATTAAAGATGCTTTCTGGGTAATAATAATTATAATGATAATAGCAAAGATTCCCATAGTATTTGCTATGTTCCAGGCATATTTTCTAAGTTCTTTTCTTCTATTAAGGCATTTACTCCTGTAATAACTCTGTGAGGTAGACTCATCTTACAGATGGGAGAACTCAGAGATTAAATTCATACAACTATTAAATGGCAGAGCTGAGGCTTGAACTCAACAACCACCCTTGGTTTTACCCACTATGATTTATTACCTTTCACCTCTGGGAAACATACTAACTCCTATTATAATGATTTCTATAGCTACAAGGATACTGTTTACTGTGCCATGCACCAGTGCCCTCAACTGAATTGAATGCTCATCAAGAGTTAGTTGTATTTATGCCAGTCACAGGTGTTATTACATAATTTAATTATTATATAAACAGATGCAATATGAGTGCAAAGAAAAGCTTGTATATGAAAATCAAATTGAATATTTGAGAAAGTGTCAGTGTAGACAAGCTTCTAAAATTATTGCTGTCAAATTAAGGATGGAACCCTGGCTGGTGTGGCTCAGTGGATTGAGCATGGGCTGCGAACCAAAGCATCGCAGGTTTGACTCCCAGTCAGGGCACATGCCTGGGTTGCAGGCCACAGCCCCCAGCAACCGCACATTGATGTCTCTCTCTCTCTCTCTTTCTCCCTCCCTTCCCTCTCTAAAAATAAATAAATAAAATCTTTAAAAAAAATTAAGGATGGATATAGTAACTGTGAACGATGGGGGGAGGGGTGTAGATATCTTCTCAGATTGCTTCTCAAGTGTCTTAAAGGACCTAACTGAAAATCATAGAAAGACTCTGATAATATAACTTGGTTAGCATGTTGGGCTTTTTTTTCAGTGGCCTTGCTAAATTATTAACAATGCCCCTTTCATACTTAATTGTTCCAATCTCCATTATAAAATATATGGTCACCCTAATTGTGGGTGCAGGTTATGGCAGACAGAAAGGCAAAATAAAATACCGACCAGCATATTCTTCTTCAAAGAGAAGCCCTTAACTATTCATTAAAAACTTCACCAGTGTGGCTCAGTTCGTTGGACCATCAACTCATAAGCCTAAAGGTTTCAGGTTCCATCCCTGGTAGGGGCATGTGTGAGAGGCAACCAACCGATCAATGTTTCTCTCCCACATCAATGTTTCTCTCCCTTGCTCTCTCCCCTTCTTCCTCCCTTCGCATCTTCTAAAATCAATAAGCATGACTTCGTGTGAAGGGTTTAAAAAAAAAACACCACACTGTTAGGAAGCTAATACCTCTGAAAGTGAAAGCATGGGATCTTCACAGTTCATTGAGAGTCTGGGCTTCAGAGAAGGTCCTTTTAAAGACTGCTTGCATTCAGAAGGGAACTGTTTAGGAAGTTCCCTGCTGGTGTGAGACAGAGAGTGAGATTCTTAAAGTTCTTACACATGGGAGAAAATCAGATTCCTGCACTTGAAGCAGCTTGAGGATCAAAGAATCCTGCCCTGGGTGCCAGCATGCTGCCATGATGTTCACTCCTGCATTAATGGAATTCTAGGAACGCCATCCGGGCAAACATTCATTTGGCTTAGTGTATGCCCTGGCTCGGGTTCAGGTGGAATGCATAATACACTGGTATTCGTTTCGGGTATGAACAGGGCAAGCGTTATTATTTCAACTTTTTAGTTCAATCATTATTGAATCATTCAGTAAATTTACTTATCTGGGTTAAATCTGGGGTTTGTCACATTTGTTCATTTTGCTGCTCGTTTTAGTATACTTAAATTCTGAAGAGCAGTTGCTTGCTCAGCAGTTCTCTTCCTGTTGGGAACTAAGATTCTTAAGGATGAACATTTGTTGAATGTTCTAGGAATGGTGCTGGGTAATTGAAGTCCATTATCTCACTTAATCATCAACAGAATCAGGAGACTTTTTGTTGTTGTTGTTGTTTCTCTCTCTCTCTAATTTACTAATGAGGCTGAAGCTCAGAGATGTAAAGTGACTTGCCTATGGTCACATAGTTAGGAGGTAGAAGAACTGTGATTAGATTCAGTACTTTCTACTTTCAAACAATTCTCCTCTAGTTTCTTTTGTTTCCTTCCCACCAAACTGTATGATCCTTAAAAAGTGCCGTTGATCAATAATAAAACAGCTTCAGTACAATTATGCTGCTGGTCATACCCACGGGTCTTCACCGTCCCAATATGCCATACGTTTCTTCTCAGCCTGCATTGTGACCTGGTCCCTGCGATGCAGGTCCTCTTTCCCTGACCACCCTGTAAGCTCCTTGACAGCAGGGACCGTCTCGACTGCCTTGAGCACTCCTATACTCAAGGAAGTGTTGAGCGACAGGGTTTCATTCATCTCTGAATGGGCAGCAGGGGGCTTTGAACAACTGTCTTTGCAGAGTGGTCAGACCAGCTGAGAGGCTTGGCCACTGTCAGACAGATGAGATTAGGATGAAGTAGGGCGGAGTCCTGACCTTCCACAGCAAGAAACCATCATCCCAACTCTGCTCTCTGGGCACTGTGGCAGGCCTCTGCCCTGAGACTTGTGGGGCCCCAGATCTGAGGACTGAGATCCCAGTCCATATTTAGCTTTCAAAATCTGAAGCCAGGGCTGGCATCGTACTCATCTGTGACAGGTATGGCTCCTCCCTCATGGTGTCAGTCTTTATGGCACCCCGGACTAATGAAAACTTTTTGAGTTTAAAATTTGTTCTTTGCTCCCCTTGTGCTTTTTCATGCTTTGGCTTGTCAGCCAGGTTAATATTAGATGCTCTCACTAGATGAAGTCCTTTCATGAACCCCAGAATTTCAATCCCTAAGTCCAGCACAGGAACCCCATGACTCCATCCATGGATATGGACCCAACAGAACCATAGGCCCAACACACAGAACACTAGGTCAGGCTTCCCACCCTTTCACAGGTGCCAGTGTCTGGCACCATGATTTATCCTTGAAAGAGACTCTGATCAGCTTGCTTTTAATCAATAGAATTTAGACCAAAATGCTTCTGTGTAATTATTTCCTAATTGTATCACTGCTCATGGGCAAAACACAAAATACCCTACTTATACCAAAGGGAACCTAATGAGCTGAACTCCTGGGCAAACCCAGTGTATGTGGCAGATAAAGTCCTAGGATGATGGGAGCCCTCCCTTAGGGGGATGTTTAGGGAGGGGTAGGAGATCTCAAGGATATGTTGTAGCTCTGATGTCCTAGCATGTTATCCTTACATTTCATAAACATATATCTGGCACCCAGGTATTAGCATCCATTCTGATTGGGTCAGTGTTTTCTCTGTTCAGTGGGTGATATTCAGAATACACCTTTAGTCTCAGCCTTTATGGTTAATTGTACCCAGATATTGCCCTTGCATAAATCGCTGAAGAGAGATCATCTTCTAGGAAATATGTGAATTGACTTTAAGATTCCATTCAATGATTATTATCAGTAAGACAAGAAATAACAAGTGTTGGAGAGGATGCGGAGAAAAGGGAACCCTCACATACAGCTGATGGAAATGCAAATTTGTGCAGCCACTGTGGAAAACAGTATATAAGTTCCTCAGAAAATTATGAATAGAGCTACCGTATGGCCAGCAATCCCTCTCCTGGGTATCTACTTGAACATTTTGAAAACACATGGTTTGTAAAGATGTATGTACCCCTATTCAGAATTGCAGTATTAGTCACAGTATTAGCCTCAGAAACAACTTAAGTGCCCATCAACAAGTGATTGGGTAAAGAATATGTGGTACACATATACAATGGAATACTAAAATAGATACCGCAACTTGTGACAATAAGGATGCATCTTGGGAGTATCATACTAAGTGAATTAAGTCAGACAGAAAAGGACAAGAACTGTATAACTTCACTCATATGTGGGATAGAAAACAGAAAGTAAGAAATTAACAAGCTAGTACACTGGCAACAGTATGGTGGTTACCTGAGTGGAAGGACAAAGGGTTATGGAGTCCAATATATGATGACAGAAGGAGACTAGACTTTGGGTGGTGAGCACACCACATTATACAGTTATATACCTGAAATTTATACAATGTTATTAACCAGTGTCACCCAAATAAGCTGGGGAGCAGTAACAGCTCCCCAGAAATCCCTGTTTATCTGCTCTTCCAGTCATTCTTCTTATGCTCAGGGTGACCACTATCCTGACTTCTAACAGCATAGATTACTTCTGCCTATGTTAGTGCTTTACCTTAATAGAACCATATGTATCATACATAATAGAACCATAGATTCACATTCTTGTAGCTATTTTTTTCACTCAACAGTGTCATCAGATCCATCTATGATGTTGAGTATAATTGCCAACAATACAAATTTTTAACCACTTGAACAGTGAAATTTTCAAAACTATGAGAAAAATGTTACTTAATTTTCATTGTTGATTGGCACCCACTGGATAATATTCTTCAGTGCATATATGCACTTTAATGTCTGAGAGCTACAATTTTCTTGGTTGCAAAATTCTGTTGTTAGGAAACATTAGGAAAGATATCTGCGTGTTCTCAACTGTTACATGTTGGTTAAAGTACCAGGGATCAGCCCTAACATCCAAGTACAAACCCCATTCCTCTTGGATGTGGTTTCATGAAAGGTACTCATTTTACATCAAGAGTGGGCAGGGGTGGGAGGAGGGCCAGGGCTCCCTGTCTTGGTCTCCACACACCTCCTTTTGGAAGGAAACAATCAAAACCACCTGTTTGGTGCTTCGCGCTTTCATTTATATGACCTCCTTCTTCCCTCCCAGCTGCCCCCAGAGAAAGCCCTGTGTCATCCCGTTGGACAGGCGGGACCGCGGAGGCTCTGAGAGGTTAAGTGGCTTGTCCAGATGTACAACCAGAATTAGGATTTAATTTTTCCCACTCCCTCATCTTGCCACTCCAAAGATGATACTTCTGAGCACCCCAGATTACAGAGAGCTGACAAAACTCTGGGACTCTGACTAGGAAGTTTGAATTTTCTGTAGTGCAGTCAGGTGATAAAACCCAGAGAAGTGTCAGGCATCTGGGCCCAAGCCCAGGCTGAGCTGGCAGCTGTCATGCTGGAAGGCCTCTCAGCTGCCAGCCAGGGTTCCCACCTTTGAGCTCCCCAGCAGATCTTGAAATCCTCCCTGCACAGGCTTATATGTTCACATCTCTGGGAGGGGTGTAAGTGGCCAAAGGGACAGGGATGGGTGGCCAGAAGAGAGACAGAAGCC